>NW_020769373.1:3148165-3170679 GCF_900518735.1 Pseudonaja textilis | reverse complement strand
TTCTTTCTTTCTTTCTTTCTTTCTTTCTTTCTTTCTTTCTTTCTTTCTTTCTTTCTTTCTTTCTTTCTTTCTTTCCTTCCTTCCTTCCTTCCTTCCTTCCTTCCTTCCTTCCTCCCTCCCTCCCTCCCTCCCTCCCTCCCTTCCTTCCTTCCCATGGTCGCACACTGATTAGAATACAATACTGCAGGCTAACTCTGCCAACTGCCAGGAGTTTGATCCTGACCACCTCAAGGTTGACTCAGCTTTCCATCCTTCCGAGGTGAGTCAAATGAGGACCCAGATTGTTGGGGGCAACAGGCTGACTCTGTAAACTGCTTAGAGAGGGCTGCAAAGGGCATATTGATTGCAACGTCCCAGAGTCTTGGGATCACCATTTTCGGTGTTCCCAGCTGGCTTCTGATAGCTGGCTTTCTCAGTGGAGAAAGCCTAGATTTGCTTAATGTCTGCACAATTTCTTCTGATTTGCTTAACAACTGTGGCAAGAAAAGTCATAAAACTGTGGTATAACTCATTTAACAATCACCTTGCTTAGTAATGGAAAATTCTGGTCCCAGTTATAGCCATAACCTGAGGATGACCTCTATATATTAAAAAGTATTACTCGGAATGCTGCATGTCAAAAAAAAGGATTAATTAGAGATGGCCTAAGAAACTACATCCTATTTTTTTTCCTTCTTTTTAAATACAGAACAGGAAAATAAATTGGTACCTTTGGAACCGATCGGATTTAGATCAATTTGTACGCTCCTGGCTTGCAATCATTCCATTGGAATGGGCCCTGACTAGTTTGACGATTGTTTAACAAATGTGATCACCCTGCAAATATTAAACCCACAGAAATATTGTGCGAGGCAGCTAATGCTTGCTATTGTATTCCCCAATCAAATTACAAGCACCGAGTAGCTTGAAATGTCATCAAGCTTTTTAAAAAGTTCAGATCATTTCAAAGAAGACGCTGCCTTCTTGGAAATAGTCTAATGACGGGGAAAGTCAAATGAAACTTGCACGAAACCTCTTTTAATATCTATTAGCTTGAAATGTTGTTCGCAGCTAATCACATTAAAGTTGCTCAAGTGAGAAGAATTTGGGTGGTGCTCTCAGAATGACTTCTGAATACTTCTATGAATTGGGAAGGAAGGAAGGAAGGAAGGAAGGAAGGAAGAGAGGGAGAAAGAGAGAGATAGTCAAGAATTCCACTGATTGCTAATAAACAAAGCTAAGTTTCAGGGTATTATTTTCCACAGAGGCTTCACTGTTCACAACAGGTGTACTCGAGAAAGCCCTCTCCCTTTTTGCTCCTCTTTTAATCCCTATGGGAGGGGCCATTCACCATTCACCTGTGGCCTTACTCCCACGTCAACCCTTAGTTCGCAATTGTTCTTTTCTTTTGGCAGCTCTGCGCATGCGCAGTCTGGGAACCAGCTCCCGCTGTTCTTCTACCTCACTGCTGTCTGACTCTGAAAGCAGCTGATGACTGCCAGCCTGGCCTGGTCCCATCTCTTCCTCTGATGCAGAGCCCTCATCCGAGCCTTCCTCAGCCTTCAGGACTGGCCCATGTTCCTCCCCAACCTCCTCACTGTCCGACTCTGCTGCCAGCTCCGGTAACCGCCAGGGGACCAGATCAGTGGGTGCTCCATCATTGGAGGTTTTTAAATAGAGACTGGACAGCCATTTATCTGAAATGGTCTAGGGTCTCCGGCTCAAGCATCCCCAGAGGATACATGCAGGACCGTACACTTCGTTCCATCTGCTTGTGCATTGTCAATAATAGTTAAATTATATATCCCATATTATAAAGATTGCAAGTGTAGTTTGGAGAATGTCAGCACCTGAAAACTACAGACATTTCCCTTCCAAAGTGCATATGTTGCAAGCCAGCTGTTTATTTACAGGGCCATGTCATTTTTTCTCACTTTCCTTTCCTGCTTGAGAGAAGGAAGGAGGGGGAGAGAGGGAAAGAGAGAGACACAGAGAGAGGAAGAGAGGGAGAAACAGAAAAGAGGGAAGGAAAGAGGGGGAGAGGGAGAAAGAAAAAAGAAAGAGAGAGAGAGAGAGAAAGAGAAGAGAGAGGGGGAGAGAAAGACAGAGAGAGAAAGAGAAAGACAAAGAGAGAAGAGAGAGAAATAGAGAGGGAGGGAGAGAGACAGAGAAGACAGAGAAAGATATACACAGAGAGAAAGACACACACAGAGAGACAGAGAGAGACAGAGAGACAGAGACAGAGACAGAGACAGGAAGAGAACAGAGCGAAAGAAAGATAGAAAGAGCGGGAGAAGAGAGAGAGGTTTCAAGGGGCATTTCAATTTAGCCTGAACTTGAGAAGACATTAAATGCAACAGTATAACTAACATTCCATAAATATATTTCAACTTTCCTTGGGTGGGGAGGATTTGGTTTTCCTCTCCCTCTCCCTCTTTTCCTTTTGAAGACGGGTTCTTGCACAGCTACGAGAGGAAGCCAGCAGGGGGGGGGGGGGAAATCATCTAGGATGCTGAACAGATTTTAAATTATTTTTTTTAAGGATAGTGAGAACATCTGGATCAGTGTTAGAGCTTTCTATGTTTATCAAAAATGTTTGAAGCAGTGAGGGTGATGCTCCCAGTGCAGTTTTGTGGGGCTGTTCCCAAATCCTGTGCAAAAAACAACAACCGGGAACATCGATGCCACATTTATGACATCCAAAAGATGGAAATGAAGGTCAAACGACTGCATTCCTTTTTGTTAAAAGGCACCAGGCAAAATGGCCTTACCGCAAGCCGAAGGAATGCTACGTGTTTTCAACAAGGGAATAATTGCATTCTGAGTTCATTCAATTTTCAACCTGTTTGATGGATGTTTGCCCGTCATGCTGAATTGCACTTGGAGTCTCTTTTCTTTTTTCTTTTCTTTGTGTTTTCATGACCACAGAAATATATAAGAACGTGGCTTAACTACTTTTTTCCTCCTTTTCTCTAAGTTCAGGAAATAAAGTAGGAATTCTTAGGCAAACTCTGAACTTAACTGATGCCAAATAAATTCCCATTTGATATAGAATAGAATAGAATAGAATAGAATAGAATAGAATGGAATGGAATGGAATGGAATCAAATGGAATGGAATGGAATGGAAAAGAATGGAATAGAATGGAATTATTTATTGGCCAAATGTGATTGGACACATAAGGAATTTTCTTGGTGAAAATGCTCTCAATGTGCATAAAAAGAAAAGATACATTTGTCAAGAATCATCAGGTACAACACGTAATAGTCATAGGGTACAATAAGCCATCAAATAATACTAGGAACAGTCAATATAAATCATAAGGATACGAGCGACAAAGTTACAGTCATGCTGTCACAAGTGGGAGGGGATGGGTGATAGGGAGCGATGAGAAGATTAATAGTAATAGTAATGCAGTCTTTGTAAATATTTTGGAGGATTTGGAAGGAAATGTTTCCTGAACTTGTCTGGAAAGTTCTATTGTCCTCTTTATCTCGTTTATTCTAGTTTCCTTGGCCTGCTTGTAGCCTTGATGCTACAACCATCTAACTTAGTACTATGTCGTTGTTACTATTTTTCTGGCCACATAAACATGTATATGGAAACTAAGTCTTATTAAAGGCTTTTTCTAATATAGTTTGACTTCCTTTCCTAACCTATCTACATACTACACACAAAGAAGAGAAGGTCAACTTATTTTCCAAAGCACCAGAAGGCAAGGCATGATAGCAGTATTTCAATATTTGAGGGGCTGCCCCAAAGAAGAGGGGGTCAAATTATTCTCCAAAGCACTAGAAGGCAAGACAAGAAACAACGGATGGAAACTAATCAAGGAGAGAAGCAACCTGGAATTAAGGAGAGGCTTCCTAACATTGAGGACAATCAACCAGTGGAACAGCTTGCCACCAGAAGTTGTGGGTGCTTCATCACCGGAGGATTTTAAGAAGACCCTGGACAGCCATTTGTGGTACAGGGTCTTCTGCTTGAGCTTGGGGGTTGGACTAGAAGACCTCAACCATCCCTTCCAGCACTATTCTGATTGATTGATAGAGCTAACTTTTCTTCACTTCCAAGCCCAGATATAGTCAACCAGGTTTAAAGCAAAAAAAAAAACAGAATAAAAAAAAATAACCACTACCATGGACTCATTTCCAGTTCAAGGGATTTCAAACACTCTCCTATAAGAAGCCAGAGATGCTGTAGACAACGTATTTGTAAAATGAAACATACAGCAATTAAGCAAACTCCCCTTAGCTATGCTAAGCTTGTAGGTTTCTCACCTATGAGAATGCCTTTGCATTTTCTTCTCATTTGAAACAAAAAGAAACCCCCCCAAAGCAATTCCTCCCCATTATCAAACTGATTGAGAATGGCTGGGGTTGGAGTGAGGCTGGAGGAAAATGCATATGAAAATTTGAGCAAAATGATTCTTCAGACAGTAAGAAACTCACTGTTAGGAAAAACCAACAGGGTTAGATGCACAACTCTTCCCCCTCACTATTTCTCTCTCTCTCTCCCTCTTTCCCTCCCTCCCTCTCTCTCTTACAGTATATATATGTAATATATATGTATATATAATGTAATATATATATTTAAATGAAAGGCACCCCTCAAATACTTTCATCTTGTTGAATTTAATGGTGTGGGAAGCCGGTTGTCCTCCCCACTCCTTTTAATTAGCATGGAGTCTGTTTTCTTTCCCTTCTCATAAGCTGCTCACAGGCTGGCGAGATGCTGCAACTTTGCAAGACACTGTTTAAAGATCTTTGACATCTGAGAAAGCCACAAAATCCAATAATCCTACTTTCCGAACGGTAGGGTGTCCTGAGAGATCAATCTCATATCTAAGCATCACATAAAGGCGAGGCGCGGAGTTATAGACTGGACGGTATTGAACACCAACTAAGAAACATCATTAAGCATTCAGGATGAAGAGCCTTTACTGGTGAGAGTGGAGAATAGCTTGTCACATTGGGTGTGTGTGTGTGTGTGTGTGTGTTTGTGTGTGTGTGTTGTGTGTTTGGAAACCTAAGCATTGAAGCTACACAATCTTGTATCCTGGGAATGCAATGCTTTTGTTGTTGTTGTTAGTTGCGAAGTTGTATCCGACCCATCGTGACTCCATGGACAATGTTCCTCCAGGCCTTCCTGTCTTCTATCATACTCCAGAGTCCATTTAAGCTCACACCGACTGCTTCAGTGACTCCATCCAGCCACCTCATTCTCTGCCATCCCCTTCTTCTTTTACCCTCAATCGTTCCCAGCATTAGGCTCTTCTCCAGCGAGTCCTTCTTTCTCATGAGGTGGCCAAAGTCTTTGAGTTTCATCTTCAGGATCTGGCCTTCTGAATAGCAGTCAGGGTTGATCTCCTCTAGGACTGACCGGTTGGATCACCTTGCAGTCCAAGGGTCTCGCAGGAGTCTTCTCCAGCACCAGAGTTCAAAGGCCTTCATTCTTTGGCGCTCAGCCTTTCTTATGGTCCAGCTTTCACAGCCATACAGTGCAACTGGGAAAACCAAAGCCTCCAGTGATGGAGCTCCCACAACTTCTGAAGGCAAGCTATTCTCCATTGACTGATCGTTCTCACCATTAGGAAATTTCTCCTTAGTTCTAGGTTTCTTCTGTCCTTGGTTAGTTTCCATCTGTTGCTCCTTGTCTTGCCTTTTGGTGTTTTGGAGAATAGGCTGACCCCATCATCTTCAAATATTGGAACACTGCTATTGTGTCTACCCTAGTCTCCTTTTTCCTTAGATCAGACATACCCAATCCCTGCAACCATTCTTCATACTGTATGTTTTAGCTCCAGACCCTAATAATTCTTGTTACTCTTCTCTGCACTCTTTCCAAAATCTCAACATCTTTTTTTATATTGGGGTGACCAAAACTGGATGCAATATTCCAAGAGTGGTCTTACTATGGCTTTGTGAAGCATTACTAGATCTTCACATGATCTTGGGTTGTGGGTTGGGTCATGTACAGTTTGGATTGTGCATTCTGGTGGCTGAATATATTTCTGTTCAATCGAATACGCCCAATGCTAGGATGCTCTTTAACGTATTATTTGATAAACTGCAGAGTTAGGCTGTATTGTACAAATGTAGTGTTGGCTGGGAACAGTTTTCATTTTAACAAATCTGCTAATCCTTGATTTCTTGATTCTGGATATTCCTTAATCAAAATACAGATAGTCCATGACTTACAACCACAATTTAGCCAGAAGTCTCAAATATACTCTACAATATAAGATGATAAAATAGTTTCTTTTAATATTAGGGCAACTGGATAAGTTCCTTGCTTGTTCCCATTTTATATATACATATACACACACAACGAGCAAAAACTTGCTATATTTTTATTTTAACTCTTTCAACTGCCCGACAGATTTAGGCCCACAAAAAAGTCAATAAAAATTATGTATTAAGGGTAGGATTTGAAATTCTATTTTCATTTAGTCTAATGATTCCTACAAGCTGATTATATTTTCCTCTTCATTCTCTGACATGAATCAATAGATATCCAACATCCTCATAGTTCATTTATACCTGAATTGATGATCTGTCCCCCAGTAGCTTATGTTTCTAACACATTCTGATACATTAGTAAATAGGCTTGTCTGATTAATCATTAGTACATGAGCAGAATTAGCTCTCTTCCTGTGCCAAATGGAATTATTGACAATGATAATAAAACCCAGATGCTGTTTGGATCTGGAAGTTGGAAACTTTATTTTGGAAATGGAGTTTAAATGATGGGGAGTTTGCACATTTTACATAGTCAAGAAAGACCCCTTTCATTTATATTCTGCATATATAGCAATAGTCCTTAGACTTATATACCACTCATGAGTGCTTTACAGTTGTCTGTAAGAGATTTACAGAGTCAGTCTCTTGCCCCCAACAATCTGGGTCCTCATTTTACCAACCTCGGAAGGATGAAGGCTGAGTCGACCTTGAGCCGGCGAGGTTCAAACTACTGGCAGTTGGCAGAATTAGCCTGCAATGCTGTATTCTAACCACTGCACCACCTTGGCTCATATCCCAATATACATTTTTGGGCTGTATATATCATGCCTACACTAAACATGATTCCACGTGCATTAAATGCAACAACAAATCAATGTGATTTTAGTGTCCTGTGGCCAAATGTGGGTATCAATTCAATTATTTTTTTGCAGAGAATCTTCAAGGTGTGAAAGTTGCTACCAGTGCAACTTTTCCTCCCCCCAGGATGCTACAAATACAGGTAGTCCTCAACTAATGATGGCAACTGAGCCCAAAATTTCTGTCGCTAAATCCAGTTGCCTTTTGAAAAGCACTTTTGGACAACCATGACCTGGTTAAGGAGAAACTTTCTGACAGTGAGAACAATCAACCAGTGGAAGAGCTTGCCCTCAGAAATTGCAGTGGGGGTGGCCTAGCTGACACACAAGGTCCCTTCCAACTCTGATTATCTGATATCTGTTGTGATCTGGATGATTGAGAATCTCCATAGACCTGCACCTTTCCTAAGATCAATATTTGGAAGAGGAACATTCCTATAAAACACCTTCCCAGGGATGAAAAAAAAAAAAACCTAGCCCAGCATTTTTGCAGATCTGATAACAAAGATCGCCTCTACATTTATACCATGTTATCCACATCATCACTAGTTTACTAATGGGAGTGGTTCATTTTTATTCCACGGCATAAGTCATAAGTCGGAATTACCTTATATAATATGCTTCCCATCCTCTTTCTCTTTCGCTGACATTTCCACCAATTATGCAAAATATGAAAGTTTATTTCATACGCCTTCCAATAGGTTACCGGGATGAAAGGAATCCTGGATGAATCATTCATCTTATTTTGGGAAAGATTTTGTATTACACTCCCTCTTCCAGGGTTTTTGTTCAGGACAACAGGGATGAACAAACAACAATATTTGCACTGTGTTGGACGTTGTATATTTGCATTGTGTTGTGCGTTGACCACTGCAGAATCTTCCTCCAATAACTCAGTGAAATACCCACCTATCCATCATTTAAAGCCATTATCCTATTTTGCTGTGGTCTGACCCATTAGATTTAAAAGCACTCCCGCAAAATTGCCAGATACATCATTAAGGATAACTGAAGGATTCTGTAATCTACTACAACCTGGGAAATAGCTTAATTATTGTTTACACTGTTCTTTTCTTACATGCAGTAAATCTGCAATGAATATTTGCTATTTTGTGTGTTTTCTTCCCTCCAAAGTGCTGAAATTCATGGAGCGGCGCATTCAATGAATGCTTGATGTGAAATCTTAGCACGATGATTATAGATATATAATTTATGAAGCATCACTATTCATCTTCCCATGATGTAAAAGGAAGAACAGCCATGAAAGAGAGATGAGTTGTGAGTATTTTGAAGAAAAAACCAAGGATCCATGATACCACCAGGTAATATATGTATGGAGATTCTCAATCATCCAGATCATGGTTGTCCCAAAGGTGCTTTTTTAAGAGGCAACTGGACTTTCTTCGTTTTTCCTTGAAGAGGTTTCGCTTCTCATCCAAGAAGCTTCTTCAGTTTTGAATATAAACATAAAGCCTTCCTTTCTCCACCATTCAGTCAGAACCAAAGAAGCTTCTTGGATGAGTGAAACCTCTTCAAGGAAAAAGTCCAGTTTCCTTTTGAAAAAGCAGCCTCAGAACATCAGCCAATATATTTTGATGGATACTTGGAAACCTTCTCTTCATATTTATTCAATAATGGAGAGGGGTATTTTTTTGTCTCCAATGAAGCCAACTTTCCTTCCCAGTCTTCAAATACAATATGGATTAATGGGTCCATCTAGTTCAAAATATCTCACTCTAGAGGAATTTGGGTGAAACACTATTTTCCAGATTTGTTCTCCAGAGAGAAAATGGATAGAATCTTCTATATCTCACCACGAATAAAGCTGATGTGAAAAAAAATTAGGCTGTTAGGTTGGATCTAGAATAGATACTTTAAAATCATGAGGACGTAATGTAAATCCTACTGATCTCCATTTGATCGATCACATGTTCCATATTCCTGATGATTGACATTCTTGATGTTACTAAAAATAATAATAATGCAACACACTTAATAAATTATACCTCTTGGAGTACTCAGTCATATAATTCCCCTGCTGTAATTTGATGTGGGACAATCCAGTTATGGGCTTTCAGTTCTTCTGCTCTTTGTGAAAACCAGAGCAGACTCCTTCGGTGAGTAAAACTTGGATCCAACCCAACCATGTGGATATCCTTTGAGAAATGAGTCCCTTTCAATGACTGTGAGTTTGGCAAAAAGAGAGAGAGAAGAACTTCGAAAAAAGTTTGCTCCTTCAAAAAAAGCTTTGCAGAAAAATTAGAGAACCGATGCTATCATCGGTCAATTTTTGAAAGGGCATTATAGGTCACCAGCTGTCACATGTCATATGGACTTGTATAACATGCTCTAGATAAAATATATATCCTCATTTATTTTCAACATCTGTTCATACTTGTCCATTCTCTCTCCCCCCCCACTCCCCCCCCCCTCTCTCTTTCACGTATGAGGAACATTTTTAATTCCTTGGAAGAAACTTAAGATTTTTTTTTACTTTGTCTTCTCCTTTAAAAAAAAAATTAGAACACAGTTCTTTCATATCCAATTAGAGAAAATAAACAGATTATGCTTTTTACAAACACTACAGTAATTAATTTTTGTTCTTTAATATTTCCTCTCTCTCCCCCGTACACACTGTCTCTTCAGTCTCTTTTTTTTTACACACACACACATAAAGTATACACATTTGCATTCTTTATTATAATATACACAATTATTACAAGATAGAATCATGATAATTCCTTAGTCTAAAGTGTTCCCATTATGAAGTTGGGTGCAGGGGAAAAAACAGGATATCTTTGTTCATTTGGTTTTTGATCCAGGCAGGATCTTAATTTAGGAAGTTCAGAAATTTTCTTCTTCATCGGAGGCATTTTATAGTCTCTCAACTTTTCCAGATTCTGAACCAACAGAAGTTGATGGTATCTACAAACATTCTGTTATGCATTAAATATCCTAACCACCAGAAGCAAGTGAATGGAAATGGTGGTGATGAGAAGAAAAGAGGAATAATAATAATAACAACAACAGTAATAACATTATTATTGTTGTTATTTTCTATTGGAGAAATGCATACATACAAAAACACAAACTCGAGAAAACACACAACTCCTTCATGACTCCCAACAAATGCAAAAGGTTGCATTGCTGTACACTCAAGTTGTCATCAACAACTTCAACAAGGCTACTTGCTTTGAAGACTGATGACTGGAAGAGTCAACTCAGATCAATAGGTGAGTTGATCCATTATTATGGTCCATTATTATCCATATGGCAGCCTCACAACATGACGGGCAGGACTTTTTAACCAAGCTTAGTTCCTCTTGTTAAAAGCATCATTTAAAGATGGAATGCTCCAACCTTTAAGCCTCCAGGGCTTTAAAGAATAACCAGCACCTAAATTTCTTAGTTTTATGGAAATTTCTTAAGTAGAACTTGCCTAGTTATCTCCAAGCGATGGAGTCAATAACATAATGGGGGAAATGTATATGGACACAGGAAGCCAACCGAGGAGATTGTGTTGCTGTATTAAAAGACAAGTTGCTACTCTTCATGTTTTATGTATAGATATCGGCTGGATTAGTAGCAGGCTATCCTTAGAGAAGGCCCTGTGGGTCAGAAGAAAAGGGTCAGAGGCCGCAATTGTCCGCTCCCCTTGTTAATACAGCAGCTGTAATACAGAAGCTTCTTAGTGCCTCATCATCAAAGCTCTACAGAGAATCATGAAAACTGCCCAGAAGATCATCGGGCAGCTCCAGCTACCAGCCCTGGATGACATCTTTGCATCTCACTGTTTGAGGAAGTTGCACAACATTCTCAGAGACTCTTCCCATCCTGCTCACAATCTTTGTGAACTATTGCCTTCTGGCAGAAGATGCAGAACAAGTAAAACTCAGGACTGCAGCACCTCTCAGAAATAAAGCTGTATCATCTCTATTTTTCTCTGTTTTTCATCAACTATCTGAATGAATAATACATGCTGTTGCTTTCTCCTCCTCCTCCTCTTTCTCCCTGACTCCATCTCCCTTCCCTCTCCTCCTCCTCTTCCTCCTCCATTCTCTTTCTCCTCCTCCTCCCTTCTCCTCCTCCTCCTCTTTCTCCCTGACTCCATCTCCCTTCCCTCTCCTCCTCCTCTTCCTCCTCCATTCTCTTTCTCCTCCTCCTCCCTTCTCCTCCTCCTCTTTCTCCCTGACTCTATCTCCCTGCCTTCTCCTTCTCCTCCTTCCTCCTCCCTTCTCCTCCTCCTCTTTCTCCCTGATTCCACCTCCCTTCCTCCTCCTTCTCCTTCCTTCTCCTTCCCCTCCTTCTCTTCCTCCTTCTCCCTTCTCCTCCTCCCTTTCTCCTTCTCTTCCTCCTTCTCCCTTCTCCTCCTCCCTTCCCCTCCTCCTCCTCTTTCTCCCTGATTCCATCTCCCTTCCTTCTCCTTCTCCCTTCCTCCTCCTCCTCCTCCTCTTTCTGAAAGAATCCAACCTGGCATTCCTTGTAGGGCCTACATAAATCTAAAACGTATTTATGACAATGCATATGTCATTCTCCAGAAGTGTGAATTGCATATGTTGTGTGACCAAGTTAGAGCTGTCCGCTGACTGCCGCATGACAGATTAACACTGATTGAACCTGTAATAACTATGCAAATGTAAAACTATTCATTTATTTCAAACATGTGTGAAGCGTGGAAAGGATATCTCCCCCAATCTAGTGTTAGTCTATTCGGCGGCATCATAAAATTAATTTGTCTAATTAATGATATTACTCCCTTCCATACATGCATAATTCATATTAATTGATATGCTGGCCCCCCAAAAGAATACCTTTTGGAAGAAAAATGATCCCATTAGTGCAAGTTTAATCCAAATCAAGGCTGACAAAGCATAGTTCTTCTGAAGCTTATCTCCAGCTTTCTTAATTGTCATAAGCATTCTAAATTGATTATTCTTACATTAGCATAAGACATTCCATTCATCAATGTGTTGCCTTTAAAGCATTTTTTTCTAATGGAATTGAGCAGAGGTGCTAAATAAGGATGTTGGTCTATTTTTCCACCATGGCTCAAGGGTACTCCAAACATATTAATTCACTCATACCAAGGGGGAAATATATATATATAAGCCCCCCAAATATATAGAAATATCATACAAAATGAGATTTCTGACACTGAATAATTTTCGTGATATTCTTCATTCGGGCAGTAATTGAGTGCACACATAGCTACGTTTTTATTGCTTGTCTGTTTTGCAAATGTCTTGATAAACAGCTAAGGTTGATATTTCAGATGAGTGATGCAGCCAAGCCTTCAGAGGTGCAAAAACTATAGGAAGACATTGGTTAAATATGCATTTTAAGGAGATGCTTGGAGGAAGAGAAATTATAACATAGTCAGGCATTGTAAAGTACAGGCCTGTTGTTTTAATAATTCATCGAACTGTACAATCCTAAAGTTGGAAGGGACCTTGGAAGTCTTCTAGTCCAACTATCTGCCCAAGACAACAATCCTTGTACCATCCAGGACAAATGGTTGTCCAATCTGTCATGTCCCTGTCGGAATTGGATTCGGAGGAGGAAGCCGAATAGCTGACAGAGAGAGCAACGTGGGTTGCATGGCTTACGGGTGAGGAAAGGGCCCTGATTCCCTTCATTAGCTGCAGCTGGGCACACAGCATATAAAAAAGGCAAGCTGCATGCAGCCAGCTGTTGGGAGCAAACATGACTTTATCTTGTATCGTCGTGGCTTCTCTATGTTCCTGGCATCTTCCCAACTGTATGAGTTTTGCTTTCAAGTCTGCAATTCCTTCTCCTGCCCTGCCAAACTAATTGCTTCAGTTTGGTTTGTTTGGATTTTATGTTGACCATGTTTTGGACTTAATTTTCTGTAGTCAGAGGCTGTTCCTGGGAGAGTTTTTCTCCAGCCAGAAGGTAACCTGGACACTGGGGCCAAAGTTGGAGATGATAAAGGGACTCCTACTGATTATCTGACTGTGTTGCCTTTGTGCCACACCCCGGGTCATCATACAATCTTTTCTTGAAAACCTCCAGGAATGAATCACTCCCAACTTCAAGAAGCAAGCTATTCCAATGATTATTCATTCTTACTGTCAGGAAATCCCTTCTTATTTCCCAGTTGGATCTCCTTCTGATCAGCTTCCATCCATTGCTTCTTGTCCTAAGGTGCTATGGAGAATAAATCGATCCACTCTCCCCCTGTGATAACCCGTCAAGTATTGGAAAACTCCCCTAAGCCTTCTGTTTATTAGGCTAAATTTCCCAAATGAAGGTGAATATGTGTGTCCCAGGATGATGTTGCAGGATCCAATCTTCCAACTCTGTTATTCTGTTAATCTGGGTTAATCCCTGGGACCAGGGGTTTAATATTCCGAGAACTTCCTTCGGGTAGAGAATTGCATGAAGATGGGTTCCAGCATGAATCTAAAACCTCAGAAGACTAAACCTCTGGACTCAGTGACTGACCCAGATTGGATCCTGCAACATGGCTAGTTCCCTCAATGGTTTATCATAGGATTTAGCCTCCACACCACTGATCATCTTTGTGGCTCTTTTCTCAGTTCTCTTTCTAGGTTCTCAGTATCATTTCTTTTCTTTTTTAAAAAATAATTGTTATTAAACTTTTCCACATTTAAAATAACACATAGACAATCTTTGCAGTGATGTGACATCGACTTTTCCATTTAAATCAATATATACATATTTACATTATTTTTTTTTATTCCTGCAGTCCCTTTTCCCCAGACTGTGTAGTATTCCATGTCTTCTCTATCTTGCAATTCTTAAGGTGAGTTTGACCATTTCTGCGCAATCTGTTATTTTCTTTATTATCATACTATCTGTGGGGATGCTATCTAGTTTCCAGCTCTGCGCATAAGTTATTCTTGCTGCTGTTAGTACATGTATTATGATGTATTCAATTTCTTTCTTAAACGCCCCTCTAATTATCCCTAGAAGAACCATTTCTGGATCTCAGCATCATTTATATGGTACAATGGTGACTAGAACTGGACACCGTATTCCAGATGTAGGCTGTTGTGATTCGCCGGCAGCCAGTGCAGAGTCTGGAGAGGACTTGGACGAGGATTCTGCATCTAATGCAGGGATGGGGCCAGGACATCTGGGAGTGGGGTGCTGACTCCAGAGCCTTTGAAGTGAGGCAGACCCAGGGGAGCCTGTTCCCAGTGTGTGCATGCGCAGAACTGCTAGAAGGAGAGAGCAGCTTAAACAAAAGGGACGACTCGGGAGTAAGGCTGGGGAGGTGACTGCCCCTCCCATAAGGTATAAAGGTCAGGCCAAGATGATGAAACCTTTGCAGGAAGCAAAGTCGTTCGATTGGTTCAGAATCATTCTTGAAGCTCTTTGTACTTCGGTTGGGTTTTTTTTGTACTTTGGTTGGTTTCTTTTCTAGTTCATTTGATGCTTCTGTTTTTGGCAGCACTTCACAGAACTGAAAGGTGTGTGCTTATCTCGGGGGACTGTTTGAGATTAATTCTGGCTGGGAATGAAAACAATTGCCAGTGTTGCAATAAAATAGGTCTTGTTTTTAAGAAAAGTTTGTGTGTAACTATGGTTTGGAAGCCTTGGTCAGAACATAGGCTGTATCTTCTTGAGATGTTGATGCTATCCCTCTGTTAATGTGGCCTAGGATCACACTGGCTTTTTTGGCAGCTGTAGCACATTGTTAGCTTATATCTCAGCAGTGATCCACCAGGACAGCTAGATCCCTCACAGTTGCTACTGTTGATCCAGATATTGCCTATTCTGTATCTGTGTATTTGATTTTCCTGTCTAAACTGCAGGAAAATCTGCAAAAAACAAAAAAACAAAAAACCCAACCCCACAACTTTATGATTAACCACCCAAGATGTTTGGGATGGAATAATTTTTAAGTTAAAACAATGGGCTTCCAACTTTGTCTTCTTGTTAGGCCTATGTTCATGCCTTTTAAAGCATGTACATAAACAATGTTCTGTTCCCAAAGCTTTTAGATAGAGCTAAGTAGCGGTTTATTGCACAATCTTTGTGTGTGTGTGTGTGTGTGTGTGTGTGTGTGAACATTAACTGGAATGCTAAACAGAACGGACATTCTATGGGTAGGTTTAATGAGTGGGGTAGCTCAGTTGTTATATTTTCAAGTATTTCAGCTGAATCCTTGAAATGGCCCGGGAAAAGATAGCCTTGAAGATGTTTAAGCAGTTCCAAGAAGATTCCACACCCATCGGCATTATTCAGATGACTGCGAGGGCACAGTTAAACCTCCAAGTGGCCTCAACGACTCTCACAAAGAGTGACAATGACCAGAGGACTGCAAGGGATATAAATCCTTCTGTTCACCACCATTCAGTCAGAACAGAAGAAGTTTCTTGGATGAGAAGTGAAACGCCTTCAAGGAAAAACAAAGAAAGTCCAGTTGCCTCTTGAAAACGCACCTCTGGAACGTTGAAGAAGTGGTGAGATGTGAAACTTTTATTTCTAAATTATGTTTGCAATGGCCTACCTAGACACATGCAAAAGCTGTCAGCTGATATGAACGTTAGTACCAAATCAGGCCTGCACAGACTCTTGAATGCACCTTCAAAGAAACCAGACAGGATCTGTATCCTATGGCAATGATTTCTGCTATCATAGAGCATTTGAAATAACAATTTCTTCACAAAAGTGTCCTGTGGGGGGTTTCTGGTTTCAATGAAAACAGAACATTTCCTAAACTTGTTCAAGTTGGTTTACAGTAGACAAAGTTTGTGAAGAGCAGAGGGATTCAATATACTGCAGTTAAAAGATGCCAGATGTTTCCCTTTGAAAAGAATCAGAAAAATATAGTTATAATTTAATAAATCCAACGGGTAATTCAATAGGTGGCTTTTAAGAGGCTATCCATATCCAAGCCCTTGATTCTAGAGAGTACGGAGGAATTTTAACATACATATGTATGAATTTAACATGGATAAAGAGCTCATACAAGGCAGAAGTAGGAAGCAGGCATAGAAGAAAAGCTTTTTAAAAATCTGCTATGCGACCTGTAAGGAATGTTGTATTGGGATACTGCTCCATAGTAGAAACATTTTGATGTCTTATTGTATTTTGGCTGGCTGGCATCCAATAGATAGCCCAGGAATGATAGTTAACGTGGCCATTATTTCAGTATGCATACTGTATGTTTAAAATCTCCTTTATTTTGAATTTAGGACCTGCTGACTCCATCCAGTGGTTGGCTTGATGGCTGAATAGCAATAGCCCTTAGTCTTATATACAGCTTCACAGGGCTTTACAGCCTTGTCTAAGCGGTTTGCAGAGTCAGCCTCTTGCCCTCAACAATTTGGATCCTCATTTTACCAATCAAGGAAGGATGGAAGGCTGAGTCAACCTTGAGCTTGGTGAGATTCGAACTGCCAAATTTCAGGCAGCTGGCAGTCAGCAGAAGTAGCCTGCAGTACTGCACTCTAACCACTGTGCCACTGTGGTCATAGTTTGCTATTGTGTTTTTCTGAGATTTTTCCAAAAATACATGAGTGTTGCCATCTATTGAGCTTATTCTACTGTAAAGGAGACCATTAAAAACATAGAGAAGAGAACAGTAGTAGGTTAAAGCATTCATACCTATAATGGAGAGTAAATACCACAGTTTAAGGCTGCAAATATATCAGGGTACTATGTACTGATGAAATGTCCCTTTCCCCAAACTGTAGATTGGTTGACCTTTTAGATATTGTATATCTATGTCCTCACCTTTGGTCACATTGATTACAACCCTTCATTGCTTATTCATGCTTGAATGGATGGCCTACTAGAGCAATTAGAGGGAGAAAGGAAGGAAGGAAGGAAGGAAGGAAGGAAGGAAGGAAGGAAGGAAGGAAGGAAGGAAGGAAAGAAGGAAGGGAGGGAGGGAAAGGGGAGGGAGGGAGGGGAAAGGGACGAAGTGGAAGAAAAAGGAAGGCAGGAAGACAGGAGGGAAGGAATGAGAGGAACAAAGGGGAAAGGGAAGGCAGGCAGGCAGGAAGGGAGGGAGGGAGGGAGAGAGGGAGGGGAGGAATGAAAGCGAAAGGGAAGAAAAAGAAAGAAAAGGCAGGCAGGCAGGCAGGCAAGAAGGAAGGAAGGAAGGAGAGGAATGAAGGGGAAGAAGTGAAAAGGGAAAGAGAAGGCAGGCAGGAAGGTTGCAGGTTTTCATATCAGAAGCACAACTGTGTTAATTCTGGACATCAAATCTAGGAGGTAAATATGACAAAGAATTCTAGAATTTCTTCCCCAATATTTAGTAAACCCTTGGTGTCAGACCAAACCAAACCAAACCAAACCAAATCAAATCACCAACACAGCTTAGGCTTTAGCGTTTGTCATTTAAATAACTGTCTCTCTTCTCTGCCTTCTACTCATTCCATAAATCAACTGATCAGCTTTTGCTGAGCTGAGTTTCACCCTCCCTCCATTCCCTCCCCCCTACACACACCCATACACAATCCCAAACCTTCTACTTCTAATATGCTTTTGAAAGATTATCTATTTTCTGTTGTTACTGTTGTCATCCCATGTGCAGGCTACTTTCCAAGGGGATGAGAGCCGACCACGAAATCAGAATTTAGTACAAATAAAAAATTGGATTTAGCCTTCCTGTTGACAAGCTGATTGATCTGTGAGCTCTCGTGACTGAATCTTCTGCTAAATGTACTCCCATTTATCACGGGCAAGATTGTTTCGGAATCAATAGCCGCAGGAGTCCGCAGACATTTCCCCCTCCCAACTCAAAAAGAAACAGCTTTCTCACCATTAACTTCTTTTTTCAGCCCAACAGAATTATCTGAAGATTTTAACTCTGCTTCCAAAAGCTTAAAAGAGCTTCAAAATGGAAGTTGCATGTTGCGGGTTTTATATTAGCTTTTCAAGGCCGGGAGGGAGATAATTTGAAGTGGCCTTTTCTTTTCTTTTTTCCTTCCCTTCCCTTCCCTTCTATTTTTCCTTTTTGTATACCAAAACAAATGTTTGTTGCCAGTAGGTGGACTGGAGAACTGGTAGCTGAAGACCCAAAGTATTTGCTCACAAAGCTCCAGAAATGTTTACCGGGGGCAAATTCAACAACTCAATTTTAGTTTCTTGCAAATCAGTGGCTGCATTTTTGTACGTCGGCGGATATTGTTTTCCAGTCAGTTGCAAAGTAATTTTTAAAAAACATTATTTTTACAGGTGGCTCTTGGCTTATAACAGCTTCTTTAGTGACCATTCAAAGTTACAATATTATCTATCTATCTATCTATCTATCTATCTATCTATCTATCTATCTATCTATCGCTATCATTGTTCTGACCCAAACCTTGTTCCAAGGAAACCAACATGAAACAGAGGTAACAGCAAAACCTTTTAATGATTATTTACGTATTCCATTCCTTCACGGTTAAAGGCTGTTTCAAACTAATTGTCTCTGATAAGAACAAGCCTTGCCAAAGTGGTGCAAAGCTGCCATGAACACTAGGTAAAGTTACTAAGAAATATGTCCAACACAAAGAGTCTCCAAACATCGACCAAGATATTCCGAACATCCACAAAGCTTGAGTGCAAACACTTCTTTGCTTCCTGCAAAGAACTGCGGTTTCTCAGCTGGCTTTTATCTCTTAAGGGAGGGGCCATTACCTTGCAGTCTTACTCCTGAGTCTCCCATGCTGCTGCAGCTGCTCTTTCCTTCGAGCAGCCCTGCGGGCACAGGCTCCTCGGGTAGCTCTTCCTCACTGCTGCCAGCCTCCACAATCTCCGAAGGCAGCACTCCACTCCCTGATGGTCCTGGCCCCATCCCTGCATCACACACAGGCCCCTCATCCGAGTCCTCGCTCTCCAAGACCTCAGCCATCTGCACTTGCTGCCAGCAAACCACAACAATCATCTGATGAATTTAAGCAGTGGTTGCCTCCTTCATCCCCCTCTTTTGAACATTTGAAATCACATTTTGCAGATACTTGAACAAACCAATGGGGTTTTTTTGTGCTCTCTCAAATTCCAGGATGTGCTTATGAGGCAAAAGACTCTTATTCTTTTGAATCTCAAGTCCCTAGTCCTGTGTGTGGCTAACTTGTTATGATTTGCTCTCATTAAATACACAAGCCCTCAGCACTTCTTTGAAGCAAAGGCCTAAGCAAAATTCATATTTTCTATAAGCTAGCTTTGCTTGCATGTTTGCGTATCATAAATTGCCATTAAGCCTGGATCTTGAATGAGAAATGATGATAATTTATACATGCAGACAGATAAATGATTCAATTCTTACTTACAAGAAAGCGCTGACAGTGATTACTGATGCTTATTTCAATTCGGTACATTATATGAGGGAGGCAACATTTAGGAGCCTTTTTAAAAATCAAAGAAGTGAATCATTCATTTAAATAATAACAATCTGAAGCATCAAGCATAATTAATAAATGATTAATGAAATGCTGTAAGCCTACTTTTAAATAAACAGAGAACGAAACTCTAATCAGGGGTGCTAGCAACCGGTTGTCATCAAATTAGATCTCTTGGTTTTTCCAGCAACCCATGAATAGTCCCTCCTCCCCCCAAAAATCGAGGCTGAAATTACAATATTATGCTAATTCGCCTGACGGATTATTAAGAACATATGTGGCTGAAAAGTTATTATGCAAAATAAACAGCGGAAGGATCACCTCGTGCTGCGTTAAGGTTGAAATTGATCCCAATCCTCTCCACGTTCTGGTTTTCTGAATATTTCTGATTTTTATCACCCCGGCCTTATCCTGCTGGTTTTTTTTTTTTTTCTGCAGTCCAACTTTCATATCAGACATATGCATGGGGAATCTTCCTTCTCTGAAATGGTGAGATATTTTGGCTTCAGATCAGAGATGTCTGAGGCCCGTCGGTGTAGCCAAAATCAACACAATTATCATAAGGCTGGTAGACCTTATGCATAATGCCGTAACACAATGTGTCTTTCAAATATCTCTGTTAATTCTGTCTGCTCCTTCCTTCATCTCGTCTCTGGATCTTTGTGTGTCTGTGTGGGTTGCATATACGATCCCTTCAGGAGTCTCTGTTTTGGTTTCTTCTTCCCTTCCATAACTTCTCCGATCCTCTGGGCTGTAGGGAGGTTTTCCCCACAAATAAATTGATCTTCTCAATGTTCAGAAAACTTAACACTCCTTGGGCCTATTCCAAGGTTTTCAGATTCCCCCGAGCTGTGAAAATTATCTTTAGTTTCCATTATTTTCCAACACCTCAAAAAAAAAAATGAAAACATAGCACTTAAAGGTAGAGGTTCCCCTCGCACATACCTGCTAGTCATTTCCGGCTCTAGGGGGTGGTGCTCATCTCCATTTCAAAGCCGAAGAAACAGCGCTGTCCGAAGACGTCTCCGTGGTCATGTGGCCAGCATGACTAAATGCCCGAAGGCGCACAGAACGCTGTTACCTTCCCACCAAAGGGGTCCCTATTTTTCTACTTGCATTTTTACAGGCTTTCGAACTGCTAGGTTGGCAGAAACTGGGACATGGGACAGGAGCTCACTCCATTATGTGGTGCTAGGGTTTTGAACCGCTGAACTGCTGATCTTTCTGATCAACAAGCTCAGCGTCTTAGCCACTGAGCCACCACATCCCTGTACCAAAAACTTGCAGGGAAAATAATCCAAGAACCATTCCCCATTTAATCTTAATTTTTATCATTTACAGTTAGTCCTCGAGTTACAACTACAACTGAGCCAGCCATTTCTGTCGCTAAATGAGACATTCGCTAAGTGCATTTTGCCCCATATTGCTTCCTTTCTTGACATCCTTGGTAAGTGAATCGCTGTGGTGGTTAAATTAGCCACACAGTTGTTAAGATAATCTGGATTTCCCTATTGACTTTGTTTGGTGGAAGGTCGCAAGAGGGGATCATGTGACCCCAGGGACAACACAACTCATCATAAATATGAAACAGTTGTTTTATCAATTGATAAAACAAATCCCATACCATATAACATTCAGATTCTCCTTTTTCTTTAATTTCTAGTGTCAGTCTATTTATTTCTGTACATTCAAATATTCTTTCAATTATTTTTCCCTCTATCAGTATCTTATCAAGCTGTTGACACTTCAAACGGTCACTAAACGAACTGCTATAAGTTGAGGACTACCTGTATTTAATCATGACACAGTTGAACGCAAAAGATAAATAGGTAGGTAGGTAGATAGGTAGATAGATAAAGATAGATGATAAAGATAGATAGACAAACAGATGGGAGGTAGGTAGGTAGGTAGATGGATGGATGGATGGATGGATGGATGGATGAATAGATAGATAGATAGATAGATAGATAGATAGATAGATAGATAGACAGACAGACAGACAGACAAACAGATAGTAGATAGAAGTTTGTGCGTATGATGTATGGAAAAAAACAACAACCCTACCTATTTTTGATATTTCATTAAGAGTATTTGGGTTTCTTCACTGTACCAACAATGTTGAGTTATTTGCTAACCTTTTTTAATTCAAATTAATATTTGGTTTTCTGGATCCCCGAAGCTAATGGAGCAATCCAATGTTTAGATTTTTGAGTCACGAAAATGTTCCTTGGATGGCCACACACATACAATCCCCGATAAATAGCATCTAATATGTTTACAAAATGGAAGGTTGAGGTTAAGTTCTGTTTTTATATTGATAGAATCAGCTGGGTTTTAAATACTATTGTTTACAGCTAGTTACATTTTTGTTGTCTTCCTCTTCCTACTCAACTGATTTTTTTTTTCTCTCTCCTCAAGCCACTAACTCCAGGGATTCTGTGTTATACAAAATATGATAAACAGTCTTAGCTAGGGCCTATGACGGATCGTCATTAGACATTTTGTATGTATTTCCTTTTGTTTATTTCTTTTTTTCCTGGAACATCGGACAAATCATCTCGTCTCTAATTTATTGGCAAACGCCTGGATTATAAAAGCATTTTTTGGGGATTTTGCCCGGTTTCCACATGTCCATAAAAAGAGGTCATTCTAGTTGAAAATGCGACATGATTTTTTTTGTGTGTGCAGAATTTGCCCCTTTTCCTCAGGCCACTTAAAAAAAAAAAATCTAAGTAACTCTGTCTCCACATCTCTGTGCCAGTCTTTCTCAAAAATATTGGCTGTTTTCCAGGATTAGCTAGTCTCTACTAATGTAGAATAATTGTTGACACTGTTATATCTTAACCAATAAACAATAAATTGTAGGGGGTATATAGTTTTTATTCTATACCTATTAATGTTTTAGATTTTTCATTTGGGTAACAACTATAGAGTAGAATAGGAATGTTCCTTGCTTCCTCCCTTCCTTTAGTGATTTATTCTACTGGTTGTTAGTATATTATTGTGTTTATTGGCTTCACTGTTTTTTTTTAATTTTTGTTGGTCATTGACCTAATAAATATTTTTTTCCTTCCTTCCTTCCTTCCTTCCTTCCTTCCTTCCTTCCTTCCTTC
>NW_020769373.1:3134023-3146254 GCF_900518735.1 Pseudonaja textilis | reverse complement strand
CTATCTATCTATCTATCTATCTATCTATCTATCTATCTATCTATCTACCTATCTATCATCTATCTCACCTAGTTATCTAGCTAGACAATTAGATAGCTACTATCTACCTAGATATCTAAATATCAATTGTCTATCTATTACTATCATCTCGCTTGCTCACTCTCTTACATATAATTCCTTACAAACACATAGAGATTATCCGTCTTTCTCAATCAGATGCCCAGCTTGGGTAGTTAACGACACTTTCGAAAGCAGACTGATCAAATCGTTGCTCCAATGTAATATTCTATCTATCAATAGGTTTATCCTTTCCCTTTCAAACTTATCGCTTCCCCCCAAAATGTACTTAAGAATTCTTTTTTTCCCCTTCTTCTTCTTCTTCCCCCACCAACCAGGGTTATTCATCTGCTTTGACTGAAGTTCAAAAGGGAATTAAATCATAAATGTGGCATGCAGACAGTTGGAGGAGGCCTTGCCATTGGCATCTCACTTGTCACTTTTGAGTGACGGGTTGAAAGTGACGGGCAAATTGTCTGGAGTTTTTTTATATTATTATTATTGCTTAAAGATATCAATTTATCATCATTTGTCAAGAAGCAGGAGCCTTTCGCTTCCCGATTAATATTAAGCCTGTCATAACCAGCCATGGAATAAGATAATCTATTGTACAAAGAAAACCCAGGACAGATTTTTTTTTAAAAAAATGTGTTGCATTTGAGAGAATACTAAAATCTTAAGAGATGCAACTGTGAACCCTGGATTAGATCTTGCACCTCCCTTCACATGGTCGTTACTGCAATTGTTATTGAATTAACAATAATTCAATTTCTAAATGACCTACTTGCCCTGTTCACCTGTTCAGGGAGAGCAGAACACCTTCATTTAATTCACACCTTCAAATCTGACCTGTGATGAATAGATTGAACCTACATTCTAACAAAACACAACCTTTGCATTTGTGTTACATCCAATACATAAATTATACAACATTATAGTTTAATATAATGCCTTAGTTCAGACAACATGATGTAATAAAGGTTGAATTTCTCCATGCTCACTAGAACCATAAATTATTCAACTCCATTTCAGAATCTAGCCAAGATATGTCTTTTTTCCTTACAGAGAACAAAATATGTATATTTAGCTAGTACAGTTCAATGTTCTATTCTCCCCTTTCCAAATTTAGAGGAATTCTAGCAAATAAAGAAATAGCTGATGTTTATTATGATTCTACTCTACATATCCTTCAAGGAGTTTGTGACAATGGTATATTATTTGATTTTTCTCTTTTTAGCAACTTACAAGATGGCTTGTAAAATAAACCCAGGTTTTTCTAGCTCCTAAGCTGTTTAATTGTTTTCATTTTATTCAGGTGGTCTGTTTGACCCAAACTTGTTGACTAAGATGAAGCAAAATTGATTCCACCCTTGGATTCCAAACATCAAATTAGCCTGAATTGATCTGATTGTCTGAAACATTTTTAAGGGTTTTTGTATCCTTCCACAAAATCCTTTCTGAAGAGCTTTACCTCACAAATACTTTTTGATTTACATCACCCCATAGCATTGTTTCAAGATTAAGGAGCCAGAGAAAGGAAGAAAGGGAAGAGCAGAAAGGTAATAAAATTGCTTTTGATCACTGAAACCCGTGAAATTCTTCCCCCCACCCTTCCTTTTTTTGTTACTGTCTTGTGTGTTCAAGAATATTTCATTACTTCTGGTTCCCTTGAAGTAAGGACACATATAAATTACCGGCAAAGATATCACCAGCAGTTGTGACATTTTGTTAGAGTTTAATTACACGAATCATAAAATATTGCTACAATTTTCCAAACTGTTAAAGCTTAATTAATATGAACCCACAGGGACTACGTTGATAGTTGATAAGACATTGTGATCAGTACCCCAGCCACTGCAGTTCATGGGCGGAAAAACCCCTCTTTATAATTTGCTAAGAGTGATCAATTATTAGAACTGAAACCCGACAAATTCATTTAATATAAATGAGGTTGGTAGGAGATTTGAGTAATTCTTTTTAATTACCTCTACATGCTCACTCCCAAGAGCTTGACAAAGGGAAACTATTCTCCTTCTGCCTCTGTGTAGAGAAATCCATTCAACTCATTATCAAGCTGTATTAATATAATTTTATCGCACAATCCCGAAATACGGGGGAGGGGGAAAAATGCATCAGCAATCCATAATGAGTTACAGTATTAGCCTGACAGCATCGCTTCATTAATTTCGGAACACGCAACAAGTTCATGTATAATTTACTCTGAGGTTCCCAGTATTAAAGTTGAGCTGAATAAGATTATAATTATGACATCTGTTTCTTCTTTTCAGGTAGCTCTTTGTAAATCAGTGACAAAGGAATAACAGGTTTAAATATGTGTTAACACTCGGAGAGCATATATAATTGCAATATGGCAATGTGTAATGAAGATTAAATTAGACCGTGGTGTACCTGACATATGGAAGTACATAATTGAGCTACAGTAATTGTGGTGGGAAGAGAGCAACTAGCATTTTATTTTATTTTATTTTATTTAAAAAAAAACCACCAATACTTGAATTCAGGAAAGCAAAATATTTTAAAGAACAAAAGTGAGACAAGTGATATTTTATGGTGCCTTTTTTCAGATGCTTCTGGAATTAGTGAGTAACATCTTTGTTTGAAAAAGACAATTTAAGAAACAAACAGATTTTTTATCTGTAGTTTGTGTGTGTGTGTATGTGTGTGTGTGTACACCCATGTAGTACAGCTATATTACTTTTATCCTTCTCGCCTACCTTCTCTTATTGGTATCATTATTATGATTATTATTACTTTGATATTATGATTATTATTACTTTGCGATTGTGGTGATATGCAGACAACAGCATCTATGTTGTTCTGGTGTGAAACACCAAATTGCACACCAAAACAACCAGACACAAGGATAGGTTTTCCCCACATGCCATCACTCTGCTAAACAACTAATTCCCACAACACTGTCAAACTATTTACTAAGGCTGTATGACTATTATTCTCCTCCTTCCTATTACCCATCTCCTTTCTACTTAGGACTATAATCTTGTTGCTTGTATTTTTATGATTTATATTGTGTTATTTAGTTTCCCAGCATGATTTTGATTGCTTATTTAGCAATCAAATGAGCTGTGGTGGGGCAGTGGTTAGAATGCATTCTTGCAGGCTAATTCTGCTGACTGCCAGCTACTAGCAGTTCAGCAGTTCGATTCTCACTGGCTCAAGGCTGACTCAGCCTTCCCTCCTTCCGAGGTGGGTAAAATGAGGACCCAAATTGTTGGCTGCAATTGGTTGACTCTGTAAACTGCTTAGAGAGGGCTGTAAAAGCACTGTGAAGTAGTATATAGGTCTAAGTGCTATTGCTATTATTTAGTATCCTATGACTATCACTAAGTGTTGTATCTTATGATTCACGATGAATGTATTTTTCGGATGACTAGGATCATGATTCATCATTTATATCTTTTATGTACACTGAGAGCTTATGCACCGAAGGAAAATTCCTTGTGTGTCCAATCACACTTGGCCAATAAAGAATTCTATGTGTCCCAATTCAGTGTCTACCCAACCTTACAGCAGCATGACAGAATGCAATTCATGTTGCTAGTTTCTGGGCCAGGTTCCGTTTCATATGTACACATTTTAAGCTTGTGTTTTATATTTTAAATCTTGTGCCATCTATAATATGCTTTATTTTCATCCTGATGCCTCCTGAGTTGGCAGATATTCAAGAAGTCTTTTGTGCACCTCTCCCAATAAAATTTGAGACAGGCTGCAGGTGTTTTGAGTTGATCATTCAGAGGAAATGACTTTTTTTACACCTAATTTAACCTGAAGCTATTCACCATCCTAAAAAGCCCAGGAACGCTGACCTTTGTCATGGCTAACACATCGCAGGTGGCCTGATAGCCATGCTGGCAGTATACGTTAGCAGTAGGAGGACAGAAAGAAAGAATCCCCTGTTATCTCTCATTTTTGTTATCTCTCATTTATCGTGTACAAACAACAGCTGGCATGGAAGAAAAATCCCACTCAAACCACAATAAAAGAGCTTCTGCAAAGTTGCTTCTCCCAGTCTGCCCAAGTAGAGATCCTCCTCCTTCTCTTCATTATTATTGTTTAAACAAAACCATAAATAAACCATTAAATAAACCATTAAAAAAAACCCCATTAATCTCAACACATTGCAATCCAAACATTTAGATTAAGTTTCAGGTGCTATAGGTCAACTCCTTCACTTCCCTGGTCAGGGTGGATGGGGGAAAAAAAATAAACTTTCATTGTGATTTCCCTCTGTGTCTGCTGCTGACTTTCTCTATTTGGTGAGAATTTGGCCTTGTGAAAGGGAAACCATATATTCCAATTCACCATCATTGGCCAATAGATATCTCGGTTACTACTCACTGTCCCTGAGAAAATCACTGCCTTGATTTCATTCCTATTATGTCTTGTTTGCCCTGATGTCAGGATGAGTTATGGCTTACAGCCATAACTCTGGAACTTAAATCTTTGAACAGAGAGCGAATTCAGCTGGTTTTATGCACCGATGCATAAGGAGTAGGGTAACATAGTACGCATAGGATTTGTTTTTTCCTTTGTGGAATGTTACTTCTGTGCATTATGGACAACAATGCATTTTAGGAAAAAGATGGTGTCCACCACTCCCCCAACAGATATAAGAAGATGGAGTACATCAAGATGAATCTCTGAAGGCAGAGTCATCAATGCCCTTGTTCTGTTTTAAGAAATGTGTGGAGATTCTCTGTCATCCAGGTCATAGTTGTCTCAAAGGGGAAGAAGGAGACTAGAAGGAGAAGGAGAATAGAAGGAGAAGGAGAATAGAAGGAGAATGAGAATAGAATAGAATAGAATAGAATAGAATAGAATAGAATAGAATAGAATAGAAGAGTTGGAAAGGAATTTGGAGGAGGAGGAGGTGGAGGAGGAGGAGGAGGAGGAGAAGAAGAAGAAGAAGAAGAAGAAGAAGAAGAAGAAGAAGAAGAAGAAGAAGAAGAAGAAGAAGAAGAAGAAGAAGAAGAAGAAGAAGAAGAAGAAGAAGAAGAAGAAGAAAGAGAGAGAGAGAGAGAGAAAAAGAAAGAAAGAAAGAAAGAAAGAAAGAAAGAAAGAAAGAAAGAAAGAAAGAAAGAAAGAAAGAAAGAAAGAAAGAAAATTCTCTTTTCAACCAAGAAAAGAGTGGGAGGGAGGGAGATAGCAGGACTGACAGTACCTCTTCTTCCATCCCCGCCATCTGAACCAATATGTAAATGAAGACTTACTAATCATCCAGGCCAAAATTATCTAAAAAGGTATAATAATTGCAGCTGGATGAAAGTTTGTTAATCTGAGATGTTTCATTAGTTATCCAAGTATTGAATCAGTCAAAAAAAAAAAAAAATAGTTAGGCAGATAGTCAGAGAGCCATTGGAATATACTAACTCTTGCCTACAGGGGTTGAAGTTACTTGGATGAATAACGAAATGTCTCAGATGAACAAACGTTGACCCAGTTGCTATGATTTAACCTTTTTAGATACTTTTGGCCTGGGTGATTATTGAGTCTTTGTTTACATAGTGCAATACATTTGGGGGAGAAATCCCTGCAATTGATGTAGCAAGGGTTAGTTACATTGCAATGACTCTCTGACTCTCTAACTAATTTTTTTTTTACTTTGAAAGATGAAGTTATTTGGATGAGTAATGAAATGCCTCAGATTAACAAACTTTGGTCCAGTTGCCATGATTTAACCTTTTTAGATACATCACAACTGACAAAACTTCTTGGATGAGAAGTTAAATATTTTTTCCACTTCTTCTTCAAGATAAAAAACAAATAGTCCAATTGCCTTTTGAAGAAGAAAAAAGCACCTTTGGAGACATGTTTTAAGAAATGTTCTAATGGAAGAACTAGGAAATAGAAACTTCTCATGAGAGTTGAGAACTTCTCATGCTAGAATCTTACTATTGCAACCGTGCCTACATCTTCCCAGGATCATAAATCTTGTCCATTTCTCTTACCTCTTGCTTACCCAAGTGCCAAATGAGTTTATTTTATTAATTTATGAAATGTTTATGCCACCCATCTTCTCTGTAAGGTGACACAATAATCCAAACTTAAAGCAAGCCAATGCTTTCTTTTGCCAACTATCCACTGTAAGCATTCTTCCTTTATATCTCTAATTTTAAATTCCGATCTGAGATTCATATTTTCCTTTTGAAATTGGGTAATCTTTACCACATTTCCTCTGACATCAAATGGCCTATTTTCAGACAGTTGCGTCTTCCTGGGCACAAACCATGGAAAGCCATTTTATTATTAGCTATCTTCCAGGAGGTCTTTATTGTCTTGAAAATTAAAGCTTTCGGAGCCTCTTCCTCTGTGAGAGACATCAAAGGAAGATAACCGTGCTTGCTAGTAATTATGGTAGCTTAATTTCCATAGTCTCCACTTGTTTACAAGGCTGGTTTTCTTTTCTTCTAGATGGATATAATTTTCAATGGTGGCTTCAGACATGATGGCGGTGGCCAAGTTTTTTAATACCCAGCATAAGCTAAACATTCTGAGTATGGCAGTTTCCATTCATTTGAAGGGTACCAGATTTGGGGGAAGGCTTCTGCATATATAAATATGGATGTTCCTGCTGGCCAGATGATAGGGCCACCACCTTCATCATGGTGGACAGAGGTGGTATCTCAGCTGTCCCCTGACTTGTTCTGCTTAAAGCAGTCCAGAGAATTTTGTTACAAAAAGGCAAGTACACTATTGATTTGTTTTAAAGACTCAGCCACCTCATTTTGCAACCTCCTGTTTAACAATGGTGGTTCAGGTCAGCTCTGTGATCGCAGCGGCATTCTCGACTACCTTCATGTATAGAAGTCATACTTGAAAGCGTTCTGTGGAGAGGTGGTATTCAGCAGGTTCTGACCAGTTCTGGAGAACTGGTAGTGGAAATTTTGAGTAGTTTGGAGAACCAGCAAATACCATCTCAGACTAGAGATTTTATAATATCATTCCCCTGCCACACCCACCAAGCCACGCCCAAAGAACCAGTAGTAAAAAAAAATTGAACCCCACCACTATTTCTGTGCAATCATGGACCTCTGCAACATTTTTCACAGGTGTGACATTCTACTGTACCTGGGCATCCTTGCAGTCCAATCTCTTCTTGATAGCCTCCAGTGATGAAGCTCCCATGACTTCTGAAGACAACTTCTGTTCCATTGGTTGATTATTCTCATGGTCAGAAAATTTCTCCTTTCCAGGTTGAATCTCTCCTTGATTAGTTTCCATCCATTATTCCTTATCTGGCCTTCAGGTGCTTTGGAGAATAGCTTGATTCCTTCTTCTTTGGGGCATGGATGTTTATGTGTATATACACGTGTGTGTTTGTGGGTTTTACATATATACAATATTCATGAACAACCTTGGCCTGAAATTAAAGTAGAGCCGATAAAACATTAATGAAGATCTAAAATAATTGATTGTATATTCATTTTAAAGTGGACACATTATGAGGAAGTTTGCACACATTTGCAGCATGCAATATTTTATTTATTTATTTATTTTTATTTGTCAATTGTTTACAAGTTAATAGGTATAAGTAAAAACATAGTTATGAATACATGGATACATAAAAGAAAAAATACATAAAAGAAACAATAGGACAGGGACGGTAGGCCCATTGGTGCAATTATGCACGCCCCCTACAGACCTCTTAGGAAAGGAGTGAGGTCAGCATTAGACAGTCTAAGGTTAAAGTTTTTGGGGTTTGGGAAAAAAAAACACAGTCAGGTAGAGTATTTGACCACTCTGTTGCTGAAGTTGTATTTCCTGCAATCAAGTTCGGAGCAATTAACCCTGAGTTGTTTGCTCTTGTGTTGTTATGGTTGAAGCTGAAGTATTCATTGACAGGTAGGACATTGCAAAGTATGATTTTATATACTATACTTAGATCAGACCGAAGGGGGCATAGTTCTAGGTTTTTTAGGTCTAGAATTTCGAGTCTAGTGGCATAAGGTATTCTGCAACAATTAGAGGAGTGGAGAACTCTTCTTGTGAAATATTTCTGGACTTTCTCAACTGTGTTAATATCAGATAAATAATGTGGGTTCCAGACTGATGATCTGTATTCGAGTATTGGTCTAGCAAAAGTTATTAGTGTAATATTACCAGAGAAAAAGCTATGTAAGATTAGGTTAACAACTCTTAATGCCTTTTTGGCTATGTAGTTACAGTGGGCTCTAGCACTTAGATCATTAGATCCAAGATCCTTGACAGAGTTTGGATCATCAACAAGGTCTTGACTATTCAGCCTGTATTTTATTTTCTGATTTTTTTCTGCCAATATGTAAGACAGCATTTATCTGTTGAGATTTGAAGTTGCCATTTGTTTGATCATTCTGATACATAGTCGAGGTCTTTTTGAAGGGTAGCAGTATTGTCTGTGGTGTTGAATACCTTTACATCATCAGCTAAGAGAACGCAGTTGCTCTTAATATGATCACAGAGGTCATTTATCTAGAGTATGAGGAGAGTTGGTCCTAGAACACTGCCTTGGGGGACACCACTGTTGACAGGTACAGAATTTGATAGGATGCTCCCAATTTTGACCATTTGTTGTCTGTTTGACAGGAATGCTTCTATCCAGGTATGCAGGTGTCCAGAGATACCATAAGATTTTAGTTTTAGGAGTAGTTTGTCATATGCCACTGAATCAAAGGCTTTACAGAAGTCTATGTAGATTGCGTCTATTGTTTTGCCCTGATCAAGTTGTGTAGTCCATATGTTTTTGCAGTGTAAGAGTTGCAGATTACAGGATAGTTTTTTTCTGAAACCAAATTGTTTATTAGAGAGTAGGTTGTTTGTTTCTAAGTGGAGGATGATGGATTGGTTAATAATTGATTCCATGATTTTACAGGTGACGCAGCATAAAGAGATTAGTCTGTAATTTTCAACTAGGCTGGGGTCTCCCTTTTTGAAGATGGGGATGACCGTGGCTTGTGACCATAGTTTTGGCAAAGAACTGGTCCTGAAAGATTTTTCACAGATTATGTTTAGAGGTTCGGCTATGGCAATGGGTAGCTGTTTTAAGAAGTAAGCACATATTCCGTCTGGTCCAATAGATAGAGATGGTTTTAGATTGCATAGTACTTTTTCAACATTGTCTTCTGTAAAATCGATATGTATTAGATCATTGTAGTTGTCTGTGGTTCGACTAGGAAATACTGGGCATGATCCATTGCTGTTTACAAATACTGAGCCAAAGAATGTGTTACAGAGGTTGGCATTAATAGTGTCATCATTATATATCTTACTATCTTGTGGTTCTGAAGTTTCAAGATACTGAAACAGCAAAATACCTTCAGTAAAACTTATAAGTTTGCATGTGTTCAGATTTACTGAGTTCCCCAATGCCTCACATCTGAATAAGCAGCTCTATGGGCTGAGATGCTGGCACTTGGTTGAGCTATAGATTAACCGTCCATAATTTAATTTAAAGACTTTTATTTTCTCCCAGTTTATATGGAATGATTCAGACACCTCATCAAGTTTTCTGACCATCTCTTTAATGCTTTGTAAACATACAAATCTTCCTGTTCTAAGGAAGCTTTCTATATGCTTCTCATTCATATTTTAACTTCACCTCAGAAATGCTGGCTGCATAGAAATTAAGTCAGCTCCTCCCCCCCAAAAAACCTTGAATAGATTTCCGTGGGATAAAGTCCAGTTGTCTGAACCAATTTAGCTCTCTTATTTTAATCTCTGAAGCTGCAGAGTTTCGTACGGGATGTAATCCTGACGTTACTACGAACGTCGTACACAGTAGGACCCTGGGAGTAATTTTTATAAAGCTCCCTTTTGCTATATTTACTGTATTCAAATCCAGAACTATTTTTCCCCCCTCTGCTCTTTCAGAAACAAGAAACAAAAGCTTCACTGTAGAAAAACGCATTGAAAGCAAAGCAGGAGCTGTGAAAAACGAGAGCTCTCTCCCCCCGCCCCCGGTGATTAATACACCTTTATGCCAAAATTGAAACTTCTTAACTGAGCGCATTTAATACAAAGTAAATGAATTCTGCCTTTTGGATTTGATCTGCTGGCTTAGCTCTATAGATAAAGGTCTAACACTGAGTCGCTTTCATTCTTAACAAAGGATGTTTTCATAAAAAGGTCAGAGCCCAGGTCTTTTATATTGTGATAGCAGGAACAGGAAATGGCATATTAATGGCAATTCATGCCAGGGTGGTCTATTGAATATGGCAAAACCAGTCTTTGCCCCTTCACAAAAAAAAAAAAAAAGATTTTTTGGGGGGGTGTTAGGGGGTATCATGTAAGCTCCAAGAGTTTCTATTTCTTTGCATCAGCCTATATTTCTTCTTGTATTGAGTGTAGATAGATAAAGAACATGATGTGTTATCCTGTAGTTACTGAATTTCACTGAGGTTTCTGGATGTGGTGGTGGTGGGGAGGATGGATGGTTGGGAACTGCCTGGAGAAAAAAAAAGCCCCTTTTTAATGAGTTAGAAATACAGGCTTCTATCCCAAAAGAGAGCATAAGCTAAGAGAGATGTAGGATCCCAAAGATCTCAGCTCATGTTGCATGTCACGGATGAAGGCAAATAGACCTGTCCCAGGATAATGTTGCAGGAACAGTCACTGAGAGCAGAGGTTTATGTTCTGAGCTTTCAGACATGTGCTGGAGCCCATTCCCAGGGAAATTCTCTCTCACCAGAAAGTTGCATGTATTCAAGAGAGCTGCAAGCATTCAAAGTTTCTTCTGTAAAGAAAAAATTTGCTTTAGTTTGCATCTCGCGCTATGTGTGAATCATCTCGATTTGAATTGATTGGGACTTTTAAATAGAATTGGAAACAATACACTGAACTCATGATTTGAACTAGCTCAGACCTAATTCACAAAGAGTTAGTTTCTATCATTGGATAAAACAATTAACCTATCTTGTTCAATCCCATGCTTAGACCTTCTTTCCTTTTAATGAGATATTCGTATCTTTGTTCTGTCTCTAAGTAAGCTCTGTTTTATCCATTTTTTCGTAAAAAACCCTTCCCATTTAAAAAATAATATTTTTTTAATTGTATCGAGTATGTGCATTGCTTCACTGCTTAAGCATTCATCAGTTTTATTTCAAAATTATGACAAACTTTTAAATAAAGTATTGAAGTGTTAAGAGGCAGAAACCTTTATCACATGTCTGTCTAGTTATCAATGATTAAACCACACATTTTCCTTTCACATTTCCTATCTATTCTTCAACCCCTTTAATTCACAGCTTTATTTTTGGTGTCTGATCATGTTCAGATACCATAGAAGAATGTTATTTAAAAAAAAAAATCCCAACAAACCAAAGCGTAACATAATTATTTGTGACATTTAGTGTTAAGCATTAGTTACAACCTAGAAGGGAAAGACGTGTTACAACACTGGAGTCATTACCATGAATAGCTCACAACCTATATTGTATGCTTGGATTTGAAAGTTCACAAAGTTTTGTTTGTTTGTTTTCTTCTGACCTAGTTATGGTGGTCAGTGCTTCATCACAAAGCAGAATTGCTGGTTGTTGTTTTTTAAATGTGTATGACTTCTTCTACCTGTCTGGATCAGGACTGTTATAATTTGTGTACCTGTTCATGACAGGCTTGCTTGGTTGTATTGTTTCATCTTAGACTGTTGATGCTTATTATGTTCTCTCTTTACAGACCCCTCATAACCTGGACATAAACTGTTTCAACTCTTACCCTTAAAATGATGCTTATGTCTAGTTGTTCTGCACACCAGAACAACTAGAAACAAGGACAGTTTTTTCCTGAAAACCATCACTCTGCTAAACAAATAATTCCATCAGCACCATCCAATTATTTACAAAGTCTGCACTACTATTACTATTAATCTTCTCATCACTCCTTATCACCCATCCCCTCCCAATTGTGACTGTAGGACTGTAACTTTGTCACTTGTATACTTATGATTTATATTGACTGTTTCCTAGTATGATTTGATGGCTTATTGTACCCTATGATTATCATTAAGTGTTGTACCTGATGATTCTTGACTCTTGAAAAATGTATCTTTTATCTACAGTGAGAGCATTTGCACCAAGACAAATTCCTTGTGTGTCCAATCATACTTGGCCAATAAAGAATTCTATTCTATTCTATTCTATTCTATTCTATTCTATTCTATTCTAT
>NW_020769373.1:3063431-3112236 GCF_900518735.1 Pseudonaja textilis | reverse complement strand
GAAAGAAAGAAAGAAAGAAAGAAAGAAAGAAAGAAAGAAAGAAAGAAAGAAAGAAAAAAAGAAAAAAAAGAAAAAAAAAGATGGAAGGAAGGCTACTTCAGGGAGGTTTCTCTACCTATTTTCTGATATCCCAAGTTAGTCAGGAAGTGAAAGAGATTCCACTATTTTTTTCTAAATCACTAGCATAAATTGAACACTGCCAAATGTAATTGGATTTTTTAAAACTACTTACCAAAATTTGCAAAATGCTTCATTAATGAAATAGAAAGAATTAAAACTTATTTTAAAAAAACCTAGGAAGAAACAATGGAACAAACTTGAGAGGTTCTTCTTCATGTCTTTCTGATATGAACACTGCTCTCACTTAGGTTAGATAGGGTATAACTCTGACAGATGCTTGATGGACAACCACATCCTGAAGAATTCACAAATGTTTCTATAAATACCAATTTCAGGCTGGGCGGGGGTGGTGGTGTCATATTGGTTGTTGTTCTTGATGAGCTACAAGTTGAAAGGAGTGAGATCCTTTGATCCTGTTAGGTTCTTTCTTTCAGAAATATCCTGTTAGGTCTTTCAGAAAGATCCTTTTAGATCTTTCAGAAAGGTTCTGCTAGATCTTTCAGGTCACTAGGGCCACCTTAAAGAATGGACACTTCTGATCAGCATAGTTATGGAAGGAGAAGTTGAGCTTTCAAAAATCCAGTCTGGAACACACCCAATTACCCATTCTGTTTAACATGAAATCAGTGGGAATGGATTTATTCATAGCATTTAGCGACTTTAATTGCTTACGGTTAGTTTTATTTATGGAAATATTTAGTTGACTTTTAATTTCTTAGGATTATTTTTTATTTACGGAAGTGATATTGGCTGCTTTGTAAGAGTTGCCCAAAAAAGGTTGCGTTAGAAATTATTGTTAATTCTTCTCACAAGTATAACTTTGTTGCTTGTATCTTATGCTTTATATTGATTGCTTTATTTAGTATCTTATGACCATCACTGAGTGTTGTGCCTTATGATTTATGATGATGGTATTTTATGGTTATGATCATGATTTATCCCTTGCTAATTGCATGCACATTGAGAGCTTAAGCACTGGAGGAGACAAATTCCTTGTGTGTCCAGTCACCTTTGGTCAATAAAGAATCCTAATTCTAATGAAGAATTCTAATGAATTAATTAATGAGGCATCTCCATCAAGAGGGAAAAACAGTGACAAAACGAAGGCAGTGATTTATTGAGTTGCAAAAAACAGGGAATATCATGGATAAACAGAGCTTCTACCGCAAATGCAATTGCCTTATAATTATTGCTACATAATAGCCACTGCCGCTAGTTTTTCTCGATCGAGATGACAACCTGCAATCAGATTTTGGTTTCCTGTCACTTCCATGCAGACTGAAGCATCATCTTGATATTTTTTTTAAAAAAAGGCAAGTTTATTAACAAAGCTTTCTCCCTCTTCATCCAAGTACAGTTAGTCCCTGACTTACAACCATTTGTTCTGTGACCATGCAAAGTTACGATGGCACTGAAAAAAGGAACTTACGATGATTGTCCACACTGTTGTCCGTCCCTGTGGTCACATGATTCAAATTCGGACACTTGGCAACTGGTTCCTATATTTATGATGGATACAGTGTCCCAGGCAGTGGTGGGATTCAAAATTTTTTATTACCGGTTCTGTGGGCATGGCTTGGCTGGTGGCCATGGCTTGGTGGCTGTGGCAGGGGAAGGTTACTGCAAAATCCAATTCCCTCCCCTCCCCCACTAACCTACTTTCCAGCTCTGTTCTCCTGTGCAGGGCAACCAAAGAAGACCCAGCCGATCAGCTGGGACTCGGGAGGCAGAGAACAGATGGGGTTGGTGGGCCCAGTTAGAGGTGGTATTTTCCAGTTCTCCAAACAACTCAAAATGTCCGCTACCAGTTCTCCAGAACTGGTCAGTACTGGATGAATACCACCTCTGGTGCAGGAGTTATGTGATTCCCCTTTGCTGCTTTCTGACAAGCAGAGAGGCCAGATTCACTGAACAGCTGTTGTGAAGGGAATCACTAACAATTGTAGTGATTCCCTTCACAACTGTGACAGAAAAAGCCATAAAATGAGGCAAAATTCACTTAACCACCATCTCGCTTAGCAATAGGATTGTTGAGCTCAATTGTAGTTGTAAATTGAGAATTAGCTGTGTACCTAATTTTGTCAACTAGAATTGAGGAAGTGAACTTTTTTTTTAAAGAATGTAGGGCTACAGGCTCTTGCCTACAATTTTATTTTATTTTATTCATTTATTTTGTCAAGCATGCATTAGATAACAGGTATAAGTATAAAAATGGATACGAACAAGAAGGAACAGTAGGATAGGGACAGTAGGCACGTTGGTGCGCTTATGCAGACCCCCTACAGACCTCTTAGGAAATTGGTGAGGTCAACAATAGACAGTCTAAGGTTAAAGTTTTGTGGGTTTGGGGAAGAAACCACTGAATATTTGAAAGTATCCTTCATTACTATGGAAATTCTCAGTCGTCCAGGCCATGGTTGTCCCCAAGGTGCTTTTTCTAGAGGCAACGGGACTTTCTGGTTTTCCTTTGAAAATGTTTCATTTCTCATCCAAGAGAGTTGAAGAAGCTTCTTGGATGAGAAGCAAAATGGCTTCAAAGAAAAACCAGGAAGTTGAGTTGCCTCTTGAAAAAAAAGCCTCTTTTTCCTTCATTACATGTATCGATGCCTCTCTTGCGTGGCTCTTCCAGAAAATAATCACTTGTTTGGTTAAAATCCAGTGGAAGCACCAAGGCACAAAGGTGATTGCTCTGTAAGACGTACCTATATAAATGTGGGCATGTTACCTCCCTACCAGAACCTTTTGATAGTAATTATGGTGCCAAAGCATCCCGTTGGCACAATTATACCAAGGCATTAATTAGTAGCGTAAGATTAGAATCCCTACACGTTAACTCTGTAGCAGCAATGCTGAGTGAAAGATTTAAAACAGTTTCAAAACATTGTATTGTCTTTATTACAGTCTTTATATATCGGTAAAGAAAGGTTTTCGAGAAAATGCACTTTAAATAATCTGGTCTTGTCACTAAAAATAGGGAAGGAGAAAAGTAATCGCATACAAAAAAAAAATATGGTGCACTGTGACTTTTTGGGGGGAGCAGGAGGACATTTTTCTAACCAAAGGAACAGCAATGCTGAATTACATAGGTGGTGGCATTCGTGCGGGTTTATTTGATTTACCCTTTTCTTTCATCTTAGAGGGCCAAAATGGGAACCCAAAATTTTGGTTGCAAAATGACTCTTCTTGCCACATTTGTTAAGAGAATCCCTGCAGCAGATAAGTTAATAACCTGGTTTTTCAGCAGTCCATCTGCATTGAAAAGACACAGGCCATTCTTTTGAAGACATATGAATTGTTATTATTTCACTGCATTGGATGATGATGATTGGTTAATCTTTAGTGAGATTCACAGCCTTTGGGGCTGGTTGGTAGCTCAACAGCTCCAACCAAGGACCTCGGAACTGTTCAGGTAGGGTTGGAATCTGTTCCAAGTAGGGTGTTTTTTTGTAGAATCAGGGTATTCAAGTCTGATAAATTCAGAATTTCCAAATAGTGAGGTAGCTCTTTCGGTATTGCTCCAAGGGCTCAAATTACATTTGGAATAACACACAATTTCTTTTTCCAAAGTTGCTCAACTTCAATTTGTTATTGTTATTGTTGTTATTGTTGTTATTGTTATTGTTATCATCATCATCATCCTTGGTGGTGCAGGGGTTAGAGTGCAGTACTGCAAGCTATTTCTGCTGACTGCCGGCTGCCTACAATTTGGCAGATCGAATCTCACCAGGCTGAAGGTTGACTTAGCCTTCCATCCTTCTGAGGTGGGTAAAATGAGGACCCAGATTGTTAAGGGCAAGAGGCTGACTCTGTAAACTGCTTAGAGAGGGGTGTAAAGCACTGTGAAGCGGTATATAAGTCTAAGTGCTATTAGATGATGATTATGATGACGACAAAGATGATTTCTACTGGATTAACTGTTTCCCTTTGCAATGTTCACATAGGAAAGTCACAATTCTTTTAAATATCAGCCTTCCACAAAGTTCTTCTATGCATTATCATTTCAAGATTCCATAAAGAATCTGAAAAAAAAAAAGCCAATCAAAGTATATTTTTCTCATCGTTGAAGAACTATTATACGTGTATTAGCGGGGTTACTTTTATTTAATGGAAACAAATAACTGTTAATCTTATCAGAAGGTTAAGTGGGTTTACTCTGCAAAGGGCAAATCCCAGATGAAAAGTTTTTTTTAAACAAATCAAAACACAAAATTGCATTAGCCTGTGACAGATGGTTTCTGTCTGCATCTTCCTGTAGACAGATACACAGTTATGAAAGTTGTAGATATACATATTGAAGTTGATGCCTGACAGAAGATGAGGATGATCAAGCAGTAAATTGGCCAGACTGAGGGGATTAAATTTCTGATCTGGGACAGATGGTTGGCTTAATAAAGGGCTATATCCTTCAGAAGATAGTTTACATGCAAAATTTAGGCGTGCTTTGCGCAGAATAGCTCAACTCTGAAACTCAAACTACCCCTGATAGGAAAAGCATCATATTCTAGATTCATACTAAGCTGAAGTTTGCTTAGTAAACTACTGTTAAACATGAGCAACTTATGTTTATATTAATTATCATTTTGCATTCCTTTAATTGGACTCTTGTATTCTTATTGTTATGATTTCATCTCAACCACCCTTCCGAGGTCGGTGAAGTGAGGACTCAGATTGTTGTGGGCAAAATGCTGACTCTGTAAAACCACTTAGAGAGGGCTGTAAGGCACTGCGAAGTGGTATATAAGTCTAAGCACTATCGTTATTAATGCTGTAGGCTACCCAGAGTCACCTTGTGATGAGATGCGTAGCAAATAAATTTAGGAAATAAATAAAACAAATCAATAAATAACAGAATAACCAAGTTGGAAAGGAACTTGGAGGTCTAGTACAAGTAAAAGTAAAGGTTCCCCTTGCACATACATGCTAGTCAGTTCTAGCTCTAGAGGGTGTTGCTCATCTCTGTTACAAAGCCAAAGAGCCAGTACTGTCCAAAGACATCTCCATGGTACTGTGGCCAGCATGGCTAAACACAGAAGGTGCATGGAACGCTGTTCCCTTCCCATCAAAGGGGTCCCTATTTTTCTACTTGGATTTTTTAACATGCTTTCGAACGGCTAGGTTGGCAGAAGCTAGGACAAGTAATGGGAGCTCACTCCGTTATGTGGTGCTAGGGATTTGAACTGCCGAACTGGCAACCTTTCTGATCGACAAGCTCCGTGTCTTAGCCACTGAGCCACCACGTCCCTTGGAGGACTACAGTAGTCCAACTTCCCTGCTCAGGTAGGAAGCCCTGTAAATATTTCAGACAAATCTCTTCTTGAAAAGCTCCAGTGATGGAGGTAAGTCATTCCACTGGTTAATTGTCCTCACTGTCACTGCTTCTTTTCATTTAGACTAGACATAGCCAGTTCCAGCAACCATTCTTTATATGTTTTAGCTTCCGGCTCCCTAATCATCTTTACTGTGCTTCTCTGCCTGCTTGGGAGTTTAATTTCAACCATGATTTGCCTAAAAAAAACCCTTTCTTAGTTTTAACTGAGTTTGAACGACTTGCCCGCAGAACTTGTGAATGCTCCAACACTGGAAGTTTTCAAGAAGAGGTTGGACAACCATTTGACTGAAGTGGTATAGGCAGGGTGGGTGGACTAGAACAGTGGTCCCCCACCTTTTTTGTGTCGCGGCCCGGTACCAGCATCACAAAATCATCCGTGGCCCGGTACCAGCATCAGCATGCATGGCAAGGTGAGCCGAGCGACCGGCCAGCCAGCCATCCCCCACTTCTCCCAGCCACCTTCAACTCCTCCTTTGTATCTGTGTTGATGGGCTTCACGACGGCTTCGGGACGGTCCCTCCGCTCGCCTTGCCATGCGTGCTGAAAGAATCCTCGCGCCTTAGTTTTGTTCGAAGCCGTCCCTCCCCCCCAATGAAACTAAGGCGCGAGGATTATTTCAGCACCCAAACGCTGCTTTCTACCCGGAAAAGCTCACCGGAAGCACTTTTTCATCAAAACAAGATGGCGGCGCCCAGCAAACCGGCGGCCCGGTAGAAATTGTTCCACGGCCCGGTACCGGTCCCCGGACCAGTGGTAGGGGACCCCTGGACTAGAAGAGCTCCAAGGTCCCTTCCAACACTGTTGTTCTGTTACTGTTTGTCTGATAATAGCAAGCTAAACAAGTCATGATTATCTAGCTATCACCTAATACTAAAGTGTAAAACGTCATTCCCAAATCATAACGGCACTGTTTATGTTAACTCCAGATCCATTTTCATTATGGCGTCCCATCCATTTTTCATTGTTTCAGCTATGTGGGAACCCCACCTGCCATCCTTCTTATTATGGGATGGAGGCTAATTCCTCGATCAAAATGAAATTCAGTTTCATCCTAGAAATTATATCATTTATCTTTGATCCAAAGATTTATAAAGGAGAATATTTGTAGCTCAGGGCTGAAGTGAGCAGTTCTTGGACAAACCAAGCTCAGAGAGCACCAACCAGGTTTTATAAATACCCAGAAATTGAGGGGAGGAGAAAGCATTTAATCAGAAAATCAGTATGCAATTTGCTATCCCATTGCACCATTTTCATGAAAATCAAACGTTTTCATTCCCAAATGTTTCATACTGGTTTTTTTTTGTAATCCTCCGGGTTAAACATTTTATTTTATTTTACGGCACCCTCTGCCTGCTACATTTAAACTAATAATATCATTATAATCTTAGTCAAACAGCCATCTACCATATTTAGTGGTGATTTGTCACACGAAAATTATTCATAGGTGTCTCCACTAAGTCTCTTGTATGTTTTATGTGCATTTCCATACTGTGTTTTTCTGGCAATACACTTTGCAAAGATTTCATAGATTTACTGTGTCTGCTCTTTTTTTTTCTTTTTTTTTATGACTGACATAGCAATAACCGGATTGCAAAGATATTTATGTTGTTTGTGGCTTAGCGAGATAATTAAAGGATATAAATTAATCAAGTGCAATTAATTAGAAACTTTATGTTCACAGCAGTCCTTCTTTGCATGTATAATTTATATTTATTGATTTTCTAGCTTTCATTAGCCTATGAGATAAGAGCAAAAAAAAAATGCATTAAAGGACAAAAATGTACAATTAGCATAAGGGTGAACCCTGGCATAATTGATTGATCAGCGCATGTTTGGGGGCAAATATAAAACTCTGTTAACTGTCATAAATAGTTACAATTGATGAGTAAAACTTCACCGCATATCTCTCGCGTTGATTAATGATGATGGGGAAGCATGTCCGTGTGTGTGTGTGTGTGTGTGTGTTGTGTGTGTTGTGTGTGGAGGGATGCTTTAAAGAGTCCTCTTAATGGGAAGCTGATAGCTCTGTGGAATTTACATCTTAATCAGTGTATTTATGATGGAGGGCATTGGAAGAAAATAATTGGGAAAGGAGAAAGGAGACAAATCCACAAGGGATCTAAAAGGGGGGAAACGGTGCTTGGGAAACCACACTACATAATAGAAGATAGACCTATTGCTCACTCCACCTCTTTCACTCTTCTTGGACACATTACAGAGAATACATAACAACAATGCTGGATGAAAACAGGTGTTTGCTAGGAAAGACCCATCCCCAAGAAAAATCCACAGAGGGAAAGAAATAAAATTATATATAGATGAACTCTTCCCTTTGATCACATACTCTGCTTATTGTTTTCCTCAATTCTCTCCCCACAAAATAAATTGTAGGCCCAGATAGTTAGATATAGATTGGGGGGGGGGGGGGAAGGAAGGAAGGAAGGAAGGAAGGAAGGAAGGAAGGAAGGAAGGAAGGAAGGAAGGAAGGAAGGAAATGGGACTCCATTCATACGATGAATGGTTTCAGGAACTGGGCTTGGCTAGTCTAGTAAAGAGAAGGACCAGGAAAGACAGGATAGCAGTCTTCCAATATTTGTGGGGCTGCCACAGAGAGGAAGTGGTCAAGCTGTTTTCTAAAGCGCCTGTAGGCCAGACAAGGAATAATGGATGGAAACTGAACAAGGAGAGATTTAACTTGGAAACAAGGAGAAACTTTCTGACAGTGAGAACAATCAACCCATGGAACAGCTTGCCTTCCAAAGTTGTGGGAGTGCCATCACTTGAGACTTTCAAGAAGAGATTGGACTTCCAATTGTCAAAAATGGTGTAGGGTCTCCCGCTTGGGCAGGGGGTTGGACTAGATGACCTACAAGGTCCCCTCCGAACTTGGATTATCTGTTATCTGTTATCATCTCCCATTAACCAGCTATGAATTGTAATAATGCAACCATGAATTAATGAAGAAATACCATGGTCTATGTTCCTGCCATGTGGAATGTTGAATGGATCAATAAATTGACAGAAGAATCAATAGATCTATACAAGGAAGGGAGAGCGGGATGGAAGGAGGGAGGGAGGGAGGAAAGGAAGAAGAGAGGAAAATAGAGGGAGGGAAGGAAGGAAGGAAGGAAGGAAGGAAGGAAGGAAGGAAGGAAGGAAGGACACTCCCTCTCCAAGAAATTGTTAGGAAGTGAAAAATGTGAAGGTGTTAATTCAGCAGTGTGAACTGGTCTAACAAAAATCACAACGGAAATAATGACATGTAAATTATTTCATTTATGATGGTTATATCTAGGGGCTCAGACCTTGGCACACTTTGGATTTGGGGGCACCAGATTCTTAAGCTGCTTCAGGCTGCTTTTTATTCCAGTGGTGGAGAGCTCATTTCCAGGGACTTCTATGTTCATATGCAAAAAATGCCCAGGAAGTCAAACATCAAAGGGGAGGAATATAATCAAATTTGTCTACAGTTGTAAGCCTGATCAGAGACATTGCTTCATACCAGGCCTGTTTGCAACCCCACTTAAAATGAGAACGGAATGAAATATTGTGCATGTCAGCTACTGTAAAATATTTCAAATAAATGTTTCCTTGCTTCTCAGTTTACAGCGGAAATGAATTTGATTCTTGGGTTAATCAGCACATAAGGAGATCCTATTGTACAAAGAATGATACTCTTTTGTTGAATGAGATACATTCTGCTGTCATCTTAAGAGAAAAATGAAAATTACCAGCTAAGAAGGTTCTCTGTATTATTGTAATATGGGGGAATGCAGTTCCCTCCATCATAAATAAACTGATTAAGATGTAAATTTCACTTAGCTATCAGCTTCCCATTAAGAGGTCTCTTTAAGACATCTACACACAGGCTACACTTTCTGTTTTAGTTTAAAGTGTTGTTCAGCATTCTCAGTTTTTATATTTTTAAACCTCTGGGGACAACCTAAGGAAGATTGATTGTTGGTTGGCCCAACTGAGCATGTTAAGGATTCTCTTTTGTTGTCCTCAAGAAATTTCTCCAATTTCCTTTCCAAGCCATCTCCTTTTGTGCCTCTTCCAAAGTCTTGTAGCAGTGTATCAATAATTTTAATGTTTGTGGAGGTTCTCAGTCGTTTAGGTCATGGTTGTCCAAAAGGTTGTTGTTGTTTTTTTCAAAAGACAGCTTTTAATTTTTTTTCCTTTGAAGACATTTCCCTTGAAGCTTCTTCGCTTCTGACTGAATGGTGGAGGGATGGAAGGATTTATATTCCTTGTAATAATCTGGTCATTTGCACTCTTTCTGAGAGTTGTTGAGGCCACTTGAGGGTTTATCTGTGTTCTCAGGGTCATCTGAATCAGACTGCAAATTGGAACCTTCTTGGAACCGCTGAAAGAACAATTGACGTAAACAGGAGTTAGGTGGTGTCGTATCCCTCTTCTTCTGTTGACAGTTGACGCAGTTCTTCTGTTGACACAGTTTTCTTCATCCAGGCAAGGCCTCATTGGCTACAGCGGAACATTTTTACTTTACCTCACTGTATCCTCCTAATTGTATTTCTCTCTTCCTCAGTCTCTTCCAGCATCTACAAGAGCAAAGAGGAATTTCTATCGCACCCATGCAGCAGTATTGTCTAAATTTAGCTTGCATCCAAAGGGGCTGTAGGAACATCGATCTATCAGAGGAGATGTTGGAACAGAATTCTGGAGAAGAATTAGATGGGAACATTATTTTGCAAACCACCTTAGCAAGAGCGCTTCAACACCAACCTCAATGTCAGCTAAGCATCTTCATAAAGATCTGGACTCCTATCAGCTACCAAAAAGCCACAAGGTCCCTCTGTGGTTCCTGAAAACAGTTAAGAATAGTAACATTAATAAGAACTGAATGTCCAAAACACAATGGAAACATTTCCTTCCTGTCACAAACTCGAATTGTCACGTGCTCCTTAGAAGGAACCACTTCATGGGAAAAGAAGACAAATTATTGCTTTTTTGTTTCTGAAAGCAAAATATTTTCTGAGACTTCCTGTAACCCAATTTACTATCCTTAAATTGCACCTGTTCTCTGTGGCCATTATCTAATCTTTTTCTTAGAAGTTTGCCCTCTCTAGCAAACCCTTTGATGTTCAGATCAGCTGGAATTTTATGGCCTCCCAGTTATATACAGGATCTTCTTTTGCAATCGTTAATGCTTGTAATGTACCTAGCATTTTCCCCCTTGGCTCCAGGGATGGATGACAAATTGTTGTCAAGCAAAAATTTAGCAGATTAAAGAACCAGCCCACCATTGATTGCCTGACTCAAACCTTAAACATCTGTTCTTCTGGGGATTCCTTTGGCAATCTTTATAATGCACATCCACAAATAATTATATTGAACTGATTTTTTTTTTTTTAAATAGTGTCTATACTACCTTTTGGCTGGAGTATGTATGTATGTATGTATGTATGTATGTATGTTATTCAGCTTTGTTCCGGTATTTTCCCATGTCATTATAGTTGTGCTTTTAAAGCCACACACACACACACACACACACACACACACGGACAAACGGGGTAAACATTTTCTTAAAAATTAAAATAAGTTGACAATCAGGTATACTAGTGACCAGAGGTTTCATACACCTGATTTTTTTCTGATTTAGCTCCAAGCAAAGAAAATCCTTACTTGAAATTTGATAGAAGATAATGATTATGTTTAAATCTCTTCTTTAAATAAGTATCAAAACTGACAGTAAATGTAGTACCATTCTGTAAACAAGTAGGGCATCTATTAATCTTCACCCTCCGGATGGGATACACCAAATTTTACTGATCCTACCAAGTGCGGGAGGATTAAACCTGTGACTCTTTCTGTGCAAAGCATGGGCTCCAGCATTAAGCAATGGATTCTCTTATCTCTTTAATCATGTTAGGGGTCCATATACTGTCAATAAATATTAGATGAAAGAGATGAAACCCTGATGGGATCTTGAGTTTTTTTCAACGTGCTTTCATGGGCTTACGAGCTTGGTCTTTGACTTTGCTTCCATTGGGTCTTTTTATGATTGATATTTTGGTTTTTTTTAAACATGTTATGGTTGTTTTAATATTTAAATATTTAATTGATTGATTAAATGGGGGACGAGTGGTCTGCCACCTCCAAGTGGTGTCCCCTGGATGCGCGAAGCCGTCAAACGCTGACCGTAACTGAGAGCAGACCCTCCGACGACAGGCCCACGCGACAGGCCGGCTGGAGTACTCAAATGCCGCATCAACAGGGTGGAAACGTCCACTACAAAACACACGCCCAATGCTACCGCGTTCGGGGGAACTGACGGGCGCAGGAGACCATTGGCCTGCGCCAAAAATCAACGAAATGGCCCACGCGGAAAGCACGGCGCACCTGCACCGTGTGAGAAAGTTAGCGGACCTCGCCCGAACGCGAGACAAACGCTGAAGAAAAAGAAGAAGAAGAAGAATTGATTGATTAAATATTTAATATTTAATACTTCAATATTTTTCTGTTATCTACCATCCAAACCACTGAGATTCACCAGATTATCCATTTGATATCAATGCAATGCAAATGCAAGGACGAGGGATGATATCATGGTGATGTTCCAATATCTAAGGGGCTTCCACAAAGAAGGGGGACAGGGGTTGAACCTGTTCTCCAGAGCACCTGAAGGCAAGTCAAAGGATGGAGAACAATCGTGGAGAGAACCAATGTAGAACTAAGGAGCAATTTCCTGACAGTGAGAACAACCAATCCGTGCAACGACTTTGCCCCCAGGAGTTGTGGGAGCTCCATTACTGGAGGCTTTGTTGAAGAGCCTGAACAATCATTTGCCTGAAGTGGGATAGGGGTTAGACTAGAAGACCTCCAAGGTCTGTTACTCTGCAATAAATACATCCATAAAATAGGCAGGGCTGAAAGGTTGAGAAGGGCTGTTCCAGGACACGGGCCTTTAACCCACCTAAATGAAACTTTCTGAATATTTAACAATCGAGAAACACAGTTCCCATCAATTTAGGACCTTTTCTGAGCTAAAACGAATGCTTTCCCTAAGGCAAAACAAACTGCGTGTTTAGGTACTGCAGCGAGCTTTCTTGAAGCCGTAATGCAAGTGTTGTATGCATAGCAACTTTATACAATCCTGGGTTGGCTTAAGGCTGAAATAAATTGTCAGTGCTGGACTCCTGCAATTATTTAAGCTAATACAGAGTGTCTCATTCCCTAAGAGTAAATCACGGTAGCTTCAGTAGTATATTTTCCATCTTGTACATAAGTAAACGGGCGGGATCAACTGGGAGGTTGAATCAATCTGCTATTTATTACCACGAAATGTGACACCCTATTTTAAGTGCCTTATTCCCTTATGATTTAGACTGAGCACTGCATTATGTCCAAACAATATAGAAACCAGCTTTACTTGAGGTTTTTTTTTTTTTCATGTTAAACTTTGAAGGATTTATGCAGTAAAAGAATGCTTAGGACCTTGATACATTATTGTAAAGCATGGAGCTTGAAACCAACAAATGGAAAAGGAAACTGGACATGTAATTTAGACTATACTGTTCCTATAGATTTTACGGTCTTTTTTTTTCTTCTCATTTTCTGGCCAAATGCAAATAAAACAAGAACCACCAGGCAGCCAGTTGTTACACTTAGGTGCTCAGTTGAGCCTGTTGCTGTTCAATATTTCTTTAAGAATATATTTGCTAAAAGCAGAAATTATATCCCATGGAATTTAGGACAATTTGATCAGCTTAATATCCAGCAATTCTATCTCTTATCAAAGCTCTTGCCATTTAAGAGGAACGCTTCAGCAGGACATTCCCTATCAAGAAGAAGAAGAAGAAGAAATTCTGGTTCCAGGGTTGAATAAAAATAAAATTTAAAAAAAACCAGAGAACATTTTCAAAAAAGGAGTAGGAATTGTTCTCCCCTATCCTTTTTTAACCCTATATTTTCCCCCTTCTCCCAAATCCTTGCTTATGATGATAGTTTGTTGGAAGGGTGTGTCAAATTTTTCAACGTTCAATTTCCAAACATTAGGGACGCTCAAAAATTGTGACCTGCCTTGGGGATTGTAAAGTTATTTTGGTTACTTGGATATAATTTAGATGTGCTTGGTAAAGGAAGTACATAAATATCGCAACATTTTAACATTTGGTTTGTTTAATAGTCGGTCAAGCATTTAGACTGAATTTGGCATTTTTATGCATCTACTGAGCCCTTCTCTGGGATAAGTAGATGTTGCTTTTGATGGTGTTAAAGCTCCCATCACAGGATGTAAGTTGTTCCGAGTAAAGTCATAGAACATAGAATATGGGGAGTTGGAAGGGACCATGGAGGTCTTCTAGTCCAACCCCCTGCTCAAGCAGGAGACCCTATACCATTTCAGACAAGCGGCTGTCCAGTCTCTTCTTAAAAACCTCCAGAGATGAAGCAACCACAACTTCTGGAGGCAAGCAGTTCCACTGGTTAATTGTCCTCACAGTTAGGAAGTTTCTCCTTAATTCCAGGTTGCTTCTGTCTTTGATTAGTTTCCAACTATTGTTTCTTCTCCTGCCCGCAGGTGCTTTGGAGAATAAATTGACCCCCTTTTCTTTCTTGGAAGCCCCTCAAATACTGGATCACTGCAATCACATTTTCCCCTTCCTTTCCTCCCCCTTCCCCACATTTTCCCTTCTTTTCTCTAGACTAGATTCCTGCAGTACCCAATTCCTGGAACCGTTCTTCATAAGTTTTATCCTCCAGCCCACTAACCATCTTTGTTGTTCTTCTCTGCCCTCCTGGGAGTTTCATTTCAACCACGATTTGCCTAAAACATGGCAAATATTTTCACTAATGTTTTAACTAATGTTTTGTCTGATAACAGTTCAACAAATCATGATTATTTACATCTTATTGCTAAAACATAAAGAAGAGTGAAAAATGCTCCTAGGTTACTTTTTCATGCCATTATAACTTCAAATAGTCACTAAATGGACTGTTGTAAATCAAGAACTACCTGTAGTAAATGTGTAGATGCAAGCAATGTGACATTTTGTAATTGACAAATGTGCTAATGTGCAGATATTCTAAAGGCCAGCCAAGATTTTTTTTAGGGTGGGACCAGTTATTATTATTAGCAGTAATATGATGGAATATTATAAATAGTTATTAATATATAATGTTTAATAATAAATAAGTATACAATATTAATGATATTATGGAACCCATTTTTTTGGTTCAGGCTTTAACCCTATTTTATACTCATATTACCGTCACTGTAAAAATACATCTGGGTGGGTTTTGTGTTGGGGGCAGAGACGTGAAAAAGCACTTAATGTAATTTATCAAGAGTTATGAAAGATCTCTGTGCCATCAGTAACCAAATGCCTGATAAGCCAACAGCCTATATCTTATTCCAGTTCATGAAAAAGGGAGCCAGCGGGGGGGGGGGGGGGGGGGGACAGCCAGTCTCAGCAATAATGGAAGGCCGGTGATAAATCTGATTGCACATAAATTTGGATTTTATTGAAGTTTAAACTTAAGCCTTTCTCTCCCTCCCTGAAAAGAGGGGAAAAAAAACAACAACCTTAAAAGCACTCTTGTAGGGATTTCTGGTTTCCTGAAAACAGCTAATATCTGCCACATTGGGGACAAAGGTAATAGCCTTGGGATTAATTTCATTTTTATGGGGGCTTTGTCTACTCCAATTTTACCCTGATATATTCGACTTGAATTCCACCAACTTATTTCTCTCTCTCTCTCTCTCTCTCTCTCTCTCTCTCTCCTTCCCTCCCTCCCTGTCTCTGTTTCTCTCCCTCCCTCTGTCTCTCTCTGTCTTGCTCTCTCCTACCCGCTCTCTGTCTCTCTCTCTCTCTCTCTCTCTCTCTCTCTCCCCCTCCCTCTTTCTGCCTCTCTCCTTCCCTCCCTCCTTCCCTCCCTCTCCCAGTCTCTGAAAAAGGCTTTTAGGCTGGGAACGGTGGAAGGAATGATGGAAGGAAAGAGAAGAGAAGGACGATGAACAGCATGGTGGAAAGATTCAATTATAGTAATAGCGGGGCACTATTGGGAGAGCTGAAAGACTAAGTTACGTTCAGATCATCCTGGAGAAAATCTAACCAGGTGGACACTAAGAGCCAAATCTGACAAGGTGACACCTAATCAATCAATCAATCAATCAATCAATCATGTCTGCCTAGATATCTATGGAGATACGCAACCATCCAGCTCTTGGTTGTCCCAAAAGTGCTTTTCCAAAAGGCAACTGGACTTCCTTGTTTTTTTTTCCCCTTGAAAACGTTTTGCTTTGTATCCAAGAAGCTTCTTCAGTTCTGCCTGAATGGTAGTTCAATCCCCACTATTTAGTCAGAACTGTTCAATCCCCACCATTCACCAGAACTAAAGAAGCCTCTTGGATAAGATGAAAAACATTTTCAAGGAAAACAACAACAACAAAAAATCCAGTTGCCTTTTAGAAAAGCTCCTTTGGGTCTGCAAATAGATAACAAATTCAGAAGCCTGGAATCAGAAATGTAGACCAGGTGAATAATTTCATCATTCCTTTACGTTCTTCCTCCTGTTTCCTTCTTTTTTTAAAATATATATATATATTTTCCTCTGTAAATTAAATAAGCAGAATGTATGAAAGAAATGGTCAAACGATAGCGTCTCTGTGTGTCTGTATTTAGTTAACATATTTGGCTTAAAAAGAGAGTGGGAAGGTACAATATTTCCCTCTGATGCTAAATAGACATTGTATTCGGAAGTAAAACTGCTCATTTCCCAAAGAATGTGGGTTCTTAAGTGATTCATTTTGACAGATGAGGAAAATCAACTTTCCAGAGTCCCATAATAGAAAAAGAGATTTATCAGAAGTTAGCTTCAACTCCTGGGCATTAAGCCAGCAGAGTGTTAAAGCTATATATTCATTCTTTCAAAACTAGATGGTGTTGGCTAAGGCATATTATTCTTCAATTATTAATCGGATTTTTATTCTGATTTTCCTCGGCTGAAAGACTGGGAAACGTTAGTATTGGCCAAGGTGCCTGAATTATATTCCTGTAGCTGGCCCTTCACTGTGCACGTGTCTTTTAAAGGTCCAAATATACCATATTAGAACAGAACAGAACAGAATAGCAGAGTTGAAAGAGATCTTGGAAGTGCTTGACCTTGCTCAAGCATTTCGGACAAAAGGTTGTCCAATCTCTTCTTCAAAACCTCCAGTGATGGAGAAGCCACAACTTCTGGAGGCAAACATTTCCTCTGATTAATATATTCTATCAGGAAATTCCTCCTTAGTTCTAGGTTGCTTCTCTCCTTGATTAGTTTCCATCCATTATTCCTTGTCTGGCCTTCCGGTACTTTGGCAAATAGGCTGACCCTCTCTTCTTTTTGGCAGCCCCTCAGATATCAGAAGACTGCTTTTATATGTCATCCCTGGTCCTTTTTTTTTTTCATTAAACTAGGCATGGCCAACTCCTTGCAACCATCCTTTGTAGGCTTTATTCATTACATTCATGTTTTGACAGCTTGGTTTTGGAAGTGGTTCAGGATTGGGCTGATAAAAATTTTGCAAGATTGCAATAAGCAAGAGGGAGAACAACGGATTGCACGAATCTATTTAAATTCAGACAATGAACGGCAGTCCGATTAAATACAACACAGATAATCCTCAGTTTACAACTAAGAGTGGGATCAGAAGTTCTGTTCCTAAGCAAGGCAGTTATTACGTGAGTTTAGATTGGATTCAGCATTTTTGTCTGCCTAGCGAGTCCTTTTCACGGACCTGGTCTAGGCAAATGTGGATGTGACTATTATTTAATCGACCCGGTAGAGGAAAGAAACAAGCTTATAGAATGAATGGTGGGGGAAATGGATGACTGAGTTGATGTGACTTTGAGAGATTTGCAAAAATGAGATATCAACACCAACAGCTTTGTACACTCCTAATTCTCAGAAAGAAATGCTCATAGATTTCCTCCATGAGAAAATTGAAAAGACACCTAAAACCAGAAGTATGATTCAAAAATCCCAACAACCGGTTCTCTGCCCAGTTGCTGGGCCGGCATGGCCATGGTGGGTATGGCCTACCAGAACTTCAGGGAGCGTTGTTTTTTGCTTTCCCCAGACTTCCTTTGGGCCTCTGTTATCAGTTAAAGGTAAAAGTTCCCCTCACATATATGTGTAGTCATTTCCGGCTCTAGGGGGTGGTGCTCATCTCCGTTACAAAGCCGAAGAGCCAGCGCTGTCCAAAGACGCCTCCGTGGTCATGTGGCTGGCACTACTAAACTCCAAAGGTGTATGGAATGCTATTACCTTCCCATCAATGGTCCCTATTTTTCTACTTGCATTTTTACATGCTTTCAAACTGCTAGGTTGGCAGAAGCTGGGACAAAGTAACAGGAGCTCATTCCGTTACGCGGCGCTAGGGATTCGAACCTCCGAACTGACAACCTTTCTGATCGACAAGCTCAGCGTCTTAGCCAACTAGGCCACCGCGTCCCTGTTGTTATCAGTGATAAACTCCAGAAAATGCTGGAACAAATCCTTCTAAGGGTGATGAGTTCCATGGAACCCTTTTTATCCTGGTGTTTTGTATATTCTCGGCACATTCACGGCGATGGCTTGCAATACCTTCTGAAGAAGTCAAACTTCTTTCTCTGCTAATTGTGTTTGGGTCTCCAGAAGCAGGTTTTTTTTCCCCCAACTCTCTGTTGGCTTTCCACTACGATGGTATAAAGAAGCTGGAGTTTTTCTTTGTTTTTCTTGCTTTTACTTTTTTTTTAAATAGACACTCTCTCCTGTAGAGAAAGCAGGAAACAATAGCCAGCTGTCACTGAACACTGATATCTACCTTTGATCAGCCAAATGAATGTTGCAGCCATTTCTTATCAAAAGGAGATTGCTTATCGATCTATATCAAAATATGCATGCTAATCCTGAGGTACCAGCAAGTATTTTCAAGTGGAGTTAATAATCTGATTGCTGTCCTGTCTCGTGCAATTCACCGAACCTGAAGCTCTAATCAGTCTTGGGGTCCTGCAGTCAAATGCACTTTGCTTTTTAAATTTGGATTAGTGACACTGATTGAGGACTTCTTGCAGAGGGGTTGACAAATCAAATTGTTTGTTCCAGGGGTGTTTTGCCAGAGATCAAGTCCAAAGTAATAAGCAGTGAATTTGTTCATTACCAGTAGGGTGGAAAGAATGATAAAATTCACCTGCGTCGTTATCATGAGATATAAAAAAGGATTGACTGGCGAGAGAGAAAGAGGGAAAAATTGGGTTTTGTCAGCTTGAATTTCTTATACATGCGACAATGCTGTGATTTACAAAATCATATTTAATATTGGACAGTTATTTAACAATGAAGGCCTCAAGAACCTTGATCAAACTGCTGTAAAATAAATCTGAAGGTTTACAGAATCTTATAAATAGTACAGAATAAAATAATAGGAACTTATTTTATTCTGAGTTCTAATTATTTTGTTAATTCTCAAGAACCATTATTCTGCTGTGTTTAAAATGGACTGTGATTACACACACACACGCACACACACACACATGTAGGTCTAGGTCTAGGTATGTATGCATGTGTGTGTATATGATATTTATTTGTTTGAAGGATTTAGGGAGTGCCAAAATTGTCTGTTTGTGTAGTTGCTTCTATGTGATTTGAAGATCATATTCATTTCAGATCATCAGTTCAATATAGGTAAGTAACGTGAATTTATCTGGAACATTGAATTTGATTTTCCTAATTGATTTGGGGCACGTGCTAAAGTTCTTTCACTCATCCAATCAATGAAGAGGCATCCGGTTTAATTCGACAACTTAGTTCAATTTTTAGATGAGATTCAGAGAGACAATTTGTTCTGGCTTTGAAAGAAATCTCTGAACTGAAATTACATGTTGAAATGGTCATAATATTTCAAGAGGAACCAAGTACATAAAAGAAAAGATACATTCGTCAAGAGTCAAGAATCATAAGGTACAACACTTAATGATAGTCATAGAGTACAATAAGCAATCAAATCATACTAGGAAACAGTCAATATAGATCGTAAGGATACAAGCGACAAAGTTACAGTCATACAGTCACAAGTGGGAGAGGATGGGCGATAAGGAGTGAGGAGAAGGTTAATTGTAATAGTAATGCAGACTTTGTAAATAGTTGAACAATGTTGAGGAAATTATTTGTTTAGCAGAGTGATGGTGTTTGGGAAAAAGCTGTCCTTGTGTCTAGTTGTTTTGGTGTGCGGTGCTCTATAGTGTCGTTTTGAGGGTAGGAGTTGAAACAATTTATGTCCAGGATTTGAGGGGTCTGTAAATACTTTCACAGCCCTCTTTTTGACTTGTGCAGTATGCAGGTTCTGTATGGAAGGTTGGTTGGTAGTAATTGTTCTTAGTGTGGGAAGAGAAGGCCAGACAAGGAATAATGGATGGAAACTGAACAAGGAGAAATTCAATCTGGAAATAAGGAGAAACTTTCTGACAGTGAGAACAATCAACCCAAGGAGCAGAAGTTGCCTTCAGAAGTTGTGGGAGCTTCATCCCTGGAGGCTTTCAAGAAGAGATTGGACTCCCATCTGTCGGAAATGGTGTAGGGTCTCCCGCTTGGGTGAGGGGTTGGACTAGATGACCTACAAGGTCTCTTCCAACTCTGTTAATCTGTATCTGTATCTTTAAAAAAATCCAGTACTGTACATTATGATCACAGAGAGACATGTTTGTGTATTTCTGAGTATGCACACACAAAAAATTAGTTCTTCTGGGAATTCAACTATATCTCACCCCTCCCCCATTCTTTTTCTTTCTTTAAAAAAGGAAGGGATGATGTTGGTGAAATATGTATACTCTTCAACCCTTCCAGAATCTGTTTCAAAACCATCCCGGCCATCTGGCTCTCCAGAAGGCCTGCTGTTCTTTTCATGTTTGGAAGGATAGTTTGATAACAAACTAGTCTAATAAATATGAAGCTCAAAGACAACAGAGAAGTGCTGCTTGCTGTCTTCTGACATTTTTGATGTTTTCCTAATTTATAACATTAAATATGGTTCAAACAGATGGGCTTTAATATATTCTCCCATACAAACATGTGGCTTAACTAGTGTACAGGAACAGCTCGCAGGCTCCCACTGATGTCATTTGGTGCCTTCGGTTTAAGCCTTTGGGAGGGAGAATTTTGCTCTTTTTAAAAAATTCTGCAATGGCATGTTTTTTATGCTTCTACTTAAAGAGGTGACATACAACTCTTGGAACATGGAAAGTTGCCCTCTACTGAATAAGACCTCGTGAGGCAGAAATTAATGAAATAGAGAAATGGGTCCTTGAACCATTTCTGTGTTCTCTGAACTTGGTTGTTTTCTTGTAGAGGTTTTGTTACCCAACTAGGTAACATCATCAGTGCTAGAAAGGAGTGAAGGAGGAGGAGGAGGAGGAGGAGGAGGAGGAGGAGGAGGAGGAGGAGGAGGAGGAGAAGGAGTCGGTGAGGTCCTTGGTGTTCTCTGAGCATGGTTGTTTTCTTGCCCAACTAGGTAACATCATCAGAACTAGAAGGGAGTGAAGTTGGAGGAGGAGGAGGAAGAGGAGGAAGAAGAGGAGGAGGAGAAGAACAGATTCTCCACCAGAGCCAACAATATTAACTATGAGCAAGCAAAACTTCTTACCTTTTATTAATGCAATCTTATTTAAATATATTTATCACTTTGGCGTTCATAAAGAGTCTGTGGGCCCAACAGTAATTGGCTGAGAATTCTATTGATTCTGAAAAAAATTCTTCTAAGGGTAAAGAATTCTCCCTGAAAGAAATCTTCATTCTTCTAAGTGTAATCTGTTTGAAACTCTAGAAAATAGTAATAGAAGAGAATATTTGTAGCTCAGGGCTGAAATGAGGGTGTCCTTGGTGCTCCCTGAGCTTGGCTGTTTTCTTGCAGATGTTTCATTACCCAACTAGGTAATGTCATCAGTGCTAGAAGGGTGTGGAGTTTGTTCTTATTTTATATATTAGTGGTTTGCCCTGTGCTAAACTTTCAGGAATTCTTCAGTGGTTTCGCACTTGGCACTCAGACAAATCAGCCATCAACAAGCACATAGAAATGAACAACATCTAATACCATTTAAAAGAGGCAAACAAAAAGACCCAAACACCTCCTCAGCCGTACTGAACACCCAGATGAGCAGAGATTAACACCAAGCTTAACATTAGACCAACAATCAAGAAAGAAATCAACCCCAGTCATGGAACTACCATCAGACAAACAAGCCTAACAGTAAACAACAGTCCAGTCAAGGGAACACCAAGTCCATTCCCACCAACACTAACAGGACAAGACACTAGTACAGTACATAAAATGAGAGTAAGCAAACAATCAAGAGAGCACCAAGGACCCCACAGTTCAACCCAGAGCTACAAATACTCTCTTCTCCTACCGCTTTCCAGAGTTTCAAGCAGATTACACTTAGAAGACTGAAGGTAAGGACAGAAGATTTCTTTCAGAGAGAATGGAAGAATTATTTACCCTTAGAAGCATCCACCCCTCCCCCCCCAAAAAAATCAATAGAATTCTCAGCCAATAACTGTTGGGCACACAGACTCTTGTAAATCCCCAAAGTGATAAATACATTTAAATAGGATCACATTAACGAACAGTTAAGGAGTTTTGCTTGCTCATATCTAATACTGTTGGCTCTGGTGGAGAATCTGTCCACTTGAAAAACAAAAAAACAAAACCCAAGAGTATATACTTCCTATGCACTACTCCCTAGGAACACAACAGTGCCAACATAATCCAGAGAGGTAGCACCACACTCCTGAATGTTTGACATTGTTTGCAGATCCGTCCAGCTGCCAAGGAGTAAAGCGGCGTCCGATTTGCATTTTCAGGAACAGGGAGCAGCTTATCGTTCAATAGGGGCTTTTCCCACAAGGCCTAGGGGCTGTAATAAATCCAATTTGACATTGTCACTTTAAGGGAGGAGCATATTGATGGCTCCTAAATATTTCATGGCGGTTCAAACGCGATGGCGCTTCCAGAGTTATTTTCCCAAGAGTGTCAGGGGAACCCTTATTACAGACATTAATTATGCCACGGAAGGGATCGCATTTTCTCTCACCTTTGGTAGCAGAGTTCAGAAGTCCCATTTTGGATACAACCAGAAGGAACATGGGAAATATTTGAAAAACATTGTAGGCTTCTTGACGGGTCCATTTTTGTCTGGTTTTTATTTTATTTTTTGCATGTCAAGGCTGAACTTTCTTAACGAGCTCTCTGTAAAAATCCACCCCGAAAGAACACTGATTTTTTAAAGAGCCTGGAAAAAGAACAGAAACCATTAAATTGGAGGAACAATCATTTATTTTATTTAGTTAGCTAGTCAGTTTAGTTTGTCAAGCATGTATAAGAAAACAAGTATAAGTATTAACATAACATATAAACATATAAGTATAAACTGATATAAGTATATACATAATAAATGAATATGAATGAATAAGTGGAAACAGTAGGACAGGAATGGTAGGCTCGCTGGTGTGCTTATGCAAGCCCCCTTACAGACCATCCAATGTAGACCGTTTAAGGTTAGAAGTTTTGGAGGTTTGAGGATGTAACAACAGAATCAGGTAGTGAGTTCCAGGTGTTGACCACTCTGTTGAGGAAGTCATATTTTCTGCAATCAAGTTTGGAGCAGTTTACTTTGAGTTTGTATCTATTGTTTGCCCGTGTGCTATTATGGTTGAAACTGAAGTAGTCATTGACAGGTAGGACATTGTAGCAGACACTTTTGTGTACTAAGCTTAGGTCAGACCATAGGAAGCATAGTTCTAAGTTGTCTTAAGTCCAACATTTCAAGCCTGGTGAATCTAATTTCTGCTGGGCAAGTGGTCTATATTTTTTAAGAAAATGATTATGTAATATGCATGCAACAAACTCAGATTTATTTAAATATCCACATTCATATTAAGGACATAAGACTAAAGGCAGTTAATGAATTGTTCGTGCATGTAAAGACTGCTTAGGTTTTTTTGTTTTGTTTTTAGAAGAGAATTCTTTATTAGCCAAGTGTGATTGGACACACAAGGAATTTGTCTTTGGTGCATATGCTCTCAGTGTACATTAAAAAAATACATTCATCAAGAATCATAAGATACAACACTTAGTGATAGTCATAGGATACTAAATAAGCAATCAAATCATGCTAGGAAACTAAATAAAACAACATAAATTGTAAAGGTACAAGCAACAAGGTTACAGTCATAAGTGGGAGGAGATAGGTAATAGGAAGGATGAGAAGAATAATAGTAATACAGCGTTAGTAAATAGTTGGATACTGTTGTGGGAATTAGTTGTTTAACAGAGCAATGGCATTCAGGGAAAAAACTGTCCTTGGGTCTCGTTGTTCTAGTTGGTGTGCAATGCTCTATAACTATACCTATATATAGCTGGCTGATGAACCTATATATGCATATATATTTTAAACAAAGGATTTTCTTCCTTAAGTCAGGACAAAATCAGGAGAATAAAGAATTAAAGAGTTGGAAGGGACCTTGGAGGTCTTCTAGTCCATCCCCTGCTCAATCAGAAGACTTTTGACACATTTCAGACAAATGGTTATCCAAACTCTTCTTAAAAACCTCCAGTGTTGGAGCCCTTGATCGTGACTTGATCTTTATTTTTCCATTTCACATATCCCAATTTTAATTTAATCCCATTTTGAATCTCAAGACTACAATTCAACCCAACACGCATAGCGGCAAACAGAGCCCCATCGCTGTCAACGTCCTATTCTTGAAGACTTTTTCCACTCCTGCTAAAATCTGTCTAAACTAACGTTCTTCACTGCATGTTAGAATTCATGGCAGCGGTTTCTAGAAAGCATTGTGTTAAATTCTCCCTTTTGTTTTGTCTTAACCCTCCAATCAATGCCAGATCATTAATATCCCTGCCTTAGACCCAATGTAAATGTATCAGCCACTGTGACAATCATTTCGCCTTAAAACAGAAGAAAGGCTGTAGTGCTTTTTTCTATCTTAGACATTTGGTTTCTTAATTGCTTAGATCATGAACACACAGACACACACAGAAGAAAGACACTCAAATTCATATGTTCCCTATAATCAAAATCTGAGCGCACGTGTATGCATTCATGTGCTTGTCTATACATTTATTGCATGCAAAATCTGTATAATTTCTGATCTGGCTTGTAAAACATCCTGTAGGTTTCATGTAACTCTTTAATTATGAACTGCAGGGGACACCACAGAGCAAATATTTAAGATGTCTAGACAGCCAGTCATCAGAGAGTAACCATTTAATTGGGTCAAGTTAATGCCGTTAGATCCTGCGAGTTCTGGGGAGCAAAGGAGATTTAGCGTGACTTTAATTGCTCTACACTTTGAAGACTCAAACGCCATGTATACGTTGCCTGGCAGCATTTGCTTCTGTATGGCAGAAGAATAAAATAAAATAAAATAAAATAAAATAAAATAAAATAAAATAAAATAAAATAAATAGCAGGAACTTGAAACAGAACAGTCAACAGAGTTAAAACATGCTGGTTTTGTTGGCAAAACAAAACAAACACCTAGACCTACATATATATATGCATATTCATGTTTAACTCTGATATAGAGATAGATAGATAGATAGATAGATAGATAGATAGATAGATAGATAGATAGATAGATGATAGATAGATAGATAGATAGATAGATAGATAGATAGATAGATAGATAGATAGATTTACACATTTATGAGTTAGTAAATATACCTTCCAGTATAGATTGGAATAAATTGATTCCAAGAAAGAGAGAAGCTAAATTTTCCATAAGAGAAATTCATAACATCACCTAACACTTAAAGGAAGGTAGGATAAGACAAATACAGATTGTCCTCGGCTTACGACCACCCAGCGTTTCTGTTGCTAAGCGAAGCACAAGGTTGTAAGTTGAGGATTGCATGTATATAATTAGTTATATAATAATGATGAGAGGGGCCACATGCATTACGTAACAATGGAAGAATTACTTCTATGTCAATCCTTCAAGGTTGTCCAGGTCAGGAAACCAACTTTACAAGCTGGACAGAATTATACTGTATTGATCTAGTAACGAAATCTTGAAAGTTTGCATTTTTATAACGCAGGGAGTTAGGGTGGAATTAGTTTTGAGGGGTTTTTTTTCTCCTTTTTACACCTTCCTCATTTCCCAGGCTTAAAGTATGTTTTTATTTTTGTAACAGTCACTGCATAGCTTCTCCAAGGTCATAGTGTGTGTCTCTCTACACTCTAGTTCTGAAAATTGTCCCAACTGCTTGCATCTCTAGATAATTACCTACCGTCCTAGAGCCCTAATATTCGCTCACGTTTCACACCCTATTAAGGAGAAAGACCTTCCTCAAGAAAGTCCTGGATCTGCTGCTTCTGTTGGTTGTCTTCTACTTCATCTCCTTTCCCCAAACTCTTACGGTGTGAAGGAACATAGAATATCAGAACTGGATAGAATCCTTAGAGGTCTTATAGTCCAATCCCCTGCTCAAAGAGGAGACCCTATGCCATTCCAGACAGGTGGATCTTCTTAAAAGCCTCCAAGGGATGGAACACCCACAACTTCTAGAGGCAGGCTGTTCCACTGGTGGATTGTTCTCACTGTCAGGAAATCACCGTTTGTTTGTTCACTGGATTTTGGCCGGGAATTAAACTGTGGATTAAGTAAAAAAGGAGTAGATAGAGTAAGAACTAAGACAACCTTCAAATATCTTTGTCTGGATGACAGAGAATCTACACCAACATATTGCAACACATTTTGGGAAGGAAATCCCTGAAGTTGGTAGGGCAGGAGTTGGTACCTTCCCATGACTCTCTGCCTAACTAGCTTGCTCTCGTTGATGAGTCTACTTGGATGAACAGCGAAACGTCTCAAACTAACAATAAAAAAATAGTCTAGTTGCCATGATTCAACCTTCAAAAACTAAGACAGTAGAATCACCCTTACAGAGGCCGTTGAAGACATTCAGAAGGTATCATCCCTGAAGCAGCTACCACCCAAACTTTCTTCTGCCAAGTATGTCTTTTATTTTAAAGAGAACGCACAACCCTTTCCCTAAATTGTAGTATTTGATTCAGATGACATTTAACTATTGCATCTCAAAGGACTGTCATATTGTCTATCTCCATGAATATTTTATAAACTATCCTATTTTATAAATGGCCAGGCCTAATTGCTCTAAATTCAAAAAAGCAACACAAGATTGCATGATCTCTTCTTTATTATTATTGAAAGGAAACCATAATTGTCTCCAGCAAGCCTCTGCATCGAGAAGGCATCTTCAATAACAAAATTACATTAATTGCATAAGCTATTAAAGATGATTGATGGCAAAATTGGAAGCCTGCCTACTCTTTCCTTGCCACAAAAAGGCATTCAGTGCTTCCTAAGTTGGTGTTCAGAAGTAGCGTTGATGCCACAGAGAAGAAAAACACAGAAATGTGAGTTCAAGGGCTTTCTCTGGCTTATGACCGTATGAGTCATCAATGGTACCTTCACATGTGGGAAGTGATCCAGTTTCTGTCATCACAGCTATGTTCTGTTTCACTATGGTTTCTACAAAATCCTTCTATTTTAAGGAGAGAGGATGACTCACACATTTCGAACTTAGGAGCAAACCAGATTCATTCTGGCTACACTGGAGTAGTGTACACAGTTAGTCAACGATCACAAATGGTTTCCCGCCATTTTTCCAAACATCAAAACAGTAAGCCTGCTAAGTTGGAATTTACCAGAAAGTACAACGATATCATCATCCAGGATCCTGGAATGAATTTCTGGAGCTCCAACAACATGGCCTAAAGGTTACTCATCTTGTAAATGTGTTTACTCATCTTGTAAATGTGTTGTCATATGATGGACATGGAATTTAGAATCCCAATTGTATGATCTCCTAAACCACAGTGGGGGATCTGCTAATTTGCTCAGAAGAAGACACTTGGTTTGGATTTTCCCATTCCATCCCACCATTTTCCCACAGTCTAAAAATATTCAACCATCTGCTGAAGCCACCCTCTTTCAAAATTCTGGAGTCCACACTGCCAATCCTCATGATAAATAGAATCCAAACTATCATTCAGAGTGAGATACAAATAAATATATAAGTGAGGACTTCTTGGTGCTCTCTGAACTTGGTTGTTTTCTTGCAGAAGTTTCATTACCCAACTAAGTAACATCATCAGTGCTAGTCAGTGCTACTAGCACTGATGATGTTACCTAGTTTGAGGAATGAAACATCTGCAAGAAAACCACCAAGCTCAGAGACCACCAAGGACCCCTCATTTCAAACATTCAGAATGAGCTACAAACATTCTCCTTTAAATATATAAGTACTAATGCTCAAATCTTACTGCTCATTTATTTCATTCCCAGCTGTTTCACCCTCTTAATTGCTTCTCCATGTTGTGGGATTTTCCCCACATGAGAGTGTAACAAATACAACCCTGCATGGAATATTATTAATATTGTCAGATTAATTCCATGTCTTTTAACACCCTTGGTGCCTCCTTTTCCTTTTTAACAGTACTCTATTAACTGCAAGTTTAATTAAAAGGCTAAATGAAAACATATTTGGTGAGTTTGTACATCTCCTTTAAATCATAATACTGTATGAGATAGTCTCATTAATTTGGCAGTGAATTTAACAGTAACATAGATCCTTTGCAAATGGCTGAATACTTGTGAATTAAATCTGCTATCCTTTTTGCGCCAAAAATGGGACAATTTTTTGTGCTTTACATATGCAGCTAAGAAGAGATTGCATCATTCATTTTCCAAAAATATGTAAGAAGAATTATTTTTTATTTCTCTTTAGACAGTGTAATTACCTGCCAGAGTAATTTTACCAGCAAATAACCTGTCTTATAAATCTTGATTGAAGCAAATCTGTTACATTTCATTTTGACTAGCTTTTGATAAATCTGCTTTAACTGTATGAAAGAAGAATTTTCAGACTAACCATGTACCAGAGGTATGAAAATTAACCCTCATTCTATTTGATACATTGATCTACTTCACATTTTCATTTTGAGGTAAAACTTTTTTTTTTAATTCCCATGCAGAAATCCTTCTGATGTATCAGACCGCTTCAGTTTGGCAATTTGATCTGAATCCTTACTTTGGCTTGGAAGATTGTTTCAATTCTGCAAATTCACTTTTCACAGTTTTACTATCATCGATGTAATGTCTATAAGCCAAAATCAAAATTCAGAATCAATAAAGTTGTAAATTTGAATGTGTTGGATCTTTGGCTGTTTTCCCATCACTTCTGCCTATGATTCAGTCTTGCAATGAAGAAATGGCATTTAACTGATCATGGCTGTAAAGGTACTTACAGATAGGAAGTCTGCTTTAGGTTATATAATTGTGTTTTGTTACTTAGCTGAGCTGAATTAACTATGTTTCTACTGCAAACCTCTGGGAGGTGATTGACAAAAGCTTGTGTTCCCTTGGCCTAGCGCAATGAATTATGAACAATAAAAGAATAGAGAGAGTGGAGGGATCAGGAATGAGATAATACAATAACCATATTAGATTCCTAATCTAGTATGGCTGGATCAACCTAGTAATTGAACGGTTTGAAGTACAGTATCTACTGTATATCTTTGCCTGTCCAGCCTTCTCTCTTTCTCTATCTCCTCTTATCAATGAATGAATGAATGAATTAAATATTTAATTAATTAATTAATTAATTAATTAATTAATGGATGATTTGATCCAGGAATGCCCAGCTAAATAGATCCATATTGATATATTACAAGTAGTAAAGTGTAATTCCATAATATATACAATATGGAGGACACCATAATATATTTGAATATATTATAAGCTACCTGGAGAATTTTATGAAATGTTGCATAAAGATTGTTCTATAGCAAGAGAAAGAGAAGGAGAAGGAGAAGGAGAAAGAAAGAGAAAGAGAAAGAGAAATGATTTTGTTGGAATCTATTGGGTGTCCAATATCTTTTGTTGCAAGAATTGATATGCCCCTTCATTCTCATTTCTCCATTTAATTCAGAAGTTACCTACTAATTAAAAATAAATAAATAAGCATACACAACACCTACACATTTTCATCTTTTGATTTAATGTAACTGATTATACTACTAGCTTTGAGGAAATATTCCTTTAGGTGGTAGAGTTCATTAAATGTGTAAGTTTGTTGAAACTGCATGTTATAAAGAATTTTTTTTTAACAGTGAACTGGTGTGAAATGTGTTTTTATAATAGTCACTCGCTGACAACATCTGAAGTGAAAATTACCAAGTCTCTTACATCTTTACACATTTCTAAGCCGGATCATCATTTCCTCCAAATTCCAGACATTTGTGTGAATCATGCCTATGGGGTACATATGTTAGAAATTAGTGTGCATGCACGCACACACAAACACACACATTCCCACATCAAACCTCAGAAATTCATTGCATGTTCCACAGATACGGTTTGGAAGCAGACTTATGTTCAGAATTAATTGTATAAGTTTAATTTTGAACTTAGAAATCCTAAAACAAACTAGGCAAGGAGGGAAGAGAATTAAGCTGGTTTGGAAACTAATGGTTATGGAAGAAATAAATGTAATTCTAAATCCTTCTCTATCAGATTATATTACTTCCCAGACAGTTGTCTGTTGCTGAGGAATGGGACACACTGAAAGAAGATTTTCAATTCAGAATAGAGTCAAAAGGGACCTTGGGGGTCTTCTAGTCCAATCTCTTGTTCAACAAGAGACCCTACACCATTTCAGACAAGTGGTTGTTTCTTGTCTCCAATTTCTACAAAACACTACAAAGGCTTCCATGCAAAGTTAATTTTATTGGATTATATCAGGTATTCTCAAAGTATAACTCACAGTTATGTCAAGATTCATCTAATGTCCAATCTTTGCTTCAAAAGTTGCCTCAATAGTGTGAAAAGATGGTCATCTTCATCCCATAGCGTTATACCAAAGGAAGACTCGGTACCCCATGATGCTGGGGTCCAAGTAAGAATGCCTAAAAACTGCCTCAGCCCACCAGAGAGATCAATTCAGTGACCAATCAGGATTACAGATGTGACCACGTGACATGAACTACATCTCCCAAGAGGCATTAACTACAATTCCCATAAAGCATTCCCTTAAGGGGACAGCTCTCATCCCCAAACTAACTATGTACCGTCTAACCAATACAAGTTGTCCAGTCTCTTCTTAAAAACCTCCAGTGATGAAATACCCACAACTTCTGAAGGCAAGCTGTTCAGTGGTTAATTGTCCTCACTGTTAGGAAGTTTCTCCTGAATTCCAGATTGCTTCTTCCCTTGATTATTTCCCATCCATTTTTTTTGTCTTGCCTTCTGGGGCTTTGGAAAATAATTTGACCCCCTTTTCTTTGTGGCAAATACTGGAATGGTGCTATCATGTCACCCCAGACCCTTCCTTTCTTTAGACTAGACATACACAAATCCTGCAACCATTCTTCATGGGTATCTCCAGGTCTTTCATCACCTTAGTTGCTTTTCTCTGCCCTTGTTCCAAATTTTCAACATCTTTTTTGTAATGTGGTGACCAAAACTGGATGCAATATTCCAGGTCTGGTCTTACTAAAGTGGTACTTTATCTAAATCTACCATCTTCATCTTTATGTTGTCCACGTCCCCTGTAGAATCTCCAAGAAAAGGCCTCTTCGTGTTTGCCTTCTCAAAGCCAGAAACTAATCCAAGGATTTAATTTTTAAACGAGAATCCACCAAACTTTACGCATAGTTCTGAAAATGACCATCTGTAAAATTTGGCAATTCACAAACTATTTACAAAGGATTTGTGTTTGGCAATGTAGCAATGTAGCACTAAGTACATTCAGTAAAATTAATTTATACTAGGATTGTGTTGTTATAATGCAATATTTATATTAGAAATAAAAATGTTTTCCAGGAGGAAATACAGTCTTACAACATATCCTTGTAGACTATTGAGGCTCTACTTATTTAAAGTTCTCTTTGTATTTTATATTTTGATAAACTAATAAAAATGTGTTAGATAGATAGATAGATAGATAGATAGATAGATAGATAGATAGATAGATAGATAGATAGATAGATAGATAGTCTAGTCTAGTCCCTTTGGGGTAAAACGGCTCCTCAGACACCCTTAGCACTTAAAACAGAGACACGGTTGGACAGACTCACTCCAGCCAACTAAATACAGAATACACAATCCCAAAGTTGGAATGGACTGAAGTCTTCTAGTCCAACTCTCTGCTACAAGGGTGGACAAAAAGAAGAAGGGGAATTAAAACGAACCCAAAATAAATAAGCTCTTTTTGGAGAAAGACCAGTTCAAGGTCTCAAAAATTCAAAGCAGGGTGACCAACTATGGAAGCTGCCTGTGTGGGGGGAATTTGTCCTCTAGCAGACCTGAGGTTCTCCAGATGTTCGTGGTTATTTTTCTTTTGATTTCTCAAAGTGGATCCTTTCCATGTGAAGAGGCCAGTGTTAAACCTGAGCCCACCTATATACAAAACAACGCCACCACACCTTTTCGGGGTGTCAATTTTCCCCATGAAACTATTTTCCCCCCTAGCAGGACTAGCTCTTGGATCGTGAAATATGATTAGGGTAATATTATAGGAACTGTAGCAGCTGAACTGCCCTTTGATTAATTGTTCAGCATGTGCTGGGCCCTGCCATGAAAGCTCCAGAGAATAAGCATAAAGCATGCTTAATAATTGCATAATTATGACATCTGTTACTCTACAGCACCTCTTAGTGGGAAATTAACTGAAGAAATAGCAGGTTCAAAGATGTGTTAACACTCCGATAGCATATTTAATTGAAATATGAAGGGTGAGGGGATGTGTAATGGAGATTAAATTAAGTGCTCAGATAATCATCTGACATGCGTTTAATTGAGTCGCTTTTCTCGAGGCTGAAGAAGATCCTATTGAAGGCAAGGGGATGCGTTGGTAAGCTGGAGACGTATTCAGTATTTATTTTCACTCCCATTCGAATTGGAGTCATTATTATAGACATGGACTGTATGAAATCACAGCTGACAGTTCTTTAGCTGCAATCAACCTTCCTGCTATCCCAAGTTCTATCCCAAGAACCTAGAACGTCATAATCTATGGACGTAGTGTATGTGCGAATCCAAGCATTGTTGTTATTGCTGTTCAGTCGCTAAGTCATGTCTGATTCTTCAGGACCCCTAGACCACAACACACCAACTGCCTCTCCCCATTCTCCACCCTCTCCCACGGTTCACCCAAATTCATACACACGGTGTAGATGATGCTACTTATCCCTCTCATCCTCTGCCCGCCCCTTCTCCCTCTTTCCCAACACCACAGCCTTTCCCAAGGAATCCTCTCTACTCATTCGATGTCCAAAGTATTTGAGCTTCAGCTTCAAGAGTCTCAGGCATCCAGGTCACGGTCTTCCCAAAGGTGCTTCTTCTTTTTTTCAAGAGGTAACTAGACTTTCTTGTTTTTCTTTGAAGACGTTTCGCTTCTCATCCGAGAAGCTTCTTCAGCTCTGACTGGATGGTGGGGAATTGGGAGGATTCATGTTCCTTGCAGACAGCTGGTCATTTGTATCCTTTTAGAGGGTGGTTGAGGCCCCCTGGAGGTCCTTCTGCATCAGTGGTGGGATTCAAATGTTTTTACTACCGATTCTGTGGGTGTGGCTAGGTGGGTGTGGCCACGTGACTTGGTGGACGTGGGTTTTTTTGGCAGCAGCAGCCCCCCCCCCTATTTGGGGGATTTTTGGGCCTCAGGCAACCTCCTGGGGAGGGCATTTTTGCTCCCAGAAGGCTTCCCTGGGGCTCAGGAAGGAAAAAAAAACGGAGCAGCACACTCCCACACTCCATTTTGTGGCCTTCTGGGTCTCAGAGGAGCCTCCTGGGGGTGTTTTTGCTCCCAGGAAGGCAAAAAATGGAGCGCAGGGGGGTGGGGTGGGGAGGGGCTGCACCCCCCTCCCTCCATTTTTGCCTTCCTGGGCCTCAGGGAAGCCTCCCGGGTGAAGCAGTAAGATAGCAAGGAAAATCTTAGCACAGCTGATCATAGGAACAGTTGATTGTCGGAAGGGGAAAAACAGAAATACCTTAAGAAGTGACTGGGCAGGGGAAAATGCAGTCAGCGATGTTGGGCATGTGCGCGATGTTTAGGCACTTAGCCTCTGACACGTATTTATCCCATTTGCAAAATCCAGGGGTGTCATGTGATTGCTGTTTGAGACCTTGCCAGTTGGCCTCCAATGATCAAAGGCAATGAAGGATGTCAGGTTTGCCTAACGGCCATATGATTCACTTAAGAGCTGCGGTGATTCCTTTAACAGCAGTGGCAGAAAATGTTGTAAAATTGGACATAACCCAATCACTTCCCAATCGCCTTGTTTAACAATGGGCATTCTGTCCTCGGTTTTGGTCATAGGTTGTGGGCTACCTGTATATACTAACTCTTTGTAGGACAACGTTTTATGCCACAATGCAATCTGGGCATAAGCCATAAGGTTTATTTTCAAACGTGATTCCTCCCATAATTTCTGCCTGTCATTTATCATCGATTAGAGATTAAGCATCAGTCTTACGTACTCCTGAAATCTGAATTTTTTAAATTAGGATGTCACTATTATGCAGATATGCCAAATGTTAAATTGATTTCTGAGACCTTTTGAAATAATAGTATTGCTGCTGTAAAATGAAAACCATAATAGATTATTGATATGTATGGGCTTTAGCCAAGGGCACTTTCCAATGTCAACATTTCCAATATCTGATATTTTATGCCAAGAGACATTCATAATTAGGCTTATATTAAAAGGTGGTGTGTATTGACTCCATTTTATTAATGACAATAACATAGCATCGATTGTCCTTGAAATATAACTACGAGGAATAGTGACTATTGCTAATATATTTAAACAAAAAATAGCAGCGATGTTAGGAAGGAATTATAGTATTCAGATGTGTGGGATTTTTCCCAACCCATTAACAAAACACTGGATCTTAGCTCCACTTTAAATTCTCACTGTAGAATGGAGTCGGAATTCCCCATAACTTTATTTTGATGGGTTTTTCAATGAACGTATTATGAGGCATACCCTGGGATGAAATTAAACCTTAAACCTTTTTCAAAAACTATTTGGGAGGAACAGTGGTTAAAGATGCTGAGCTTGTTATCTGGAAAGTTGGGAAGCTGACAGCCTGGTTCGAGACCTGAGCTCCACGCATCGGGTGAGCCTCAGCTCCTGCCTACTTCGCCGTTTGAAAGCATTCAAATGCAAGTAGATAAATAAGTACCACTTCAGTGAGAAGTTACAGTGTTCTGTGTGTCTTTGGCATATAGCCATGCTGGTCACATGACCACAGAGATGTCTTTGGACAATGCTGGCTCCCTCGGCCAAGAAACGGAGATGAGTATCGTACCCTAGAGTCACACATAACTGGCCAGATGAAACTTTTACCTTTACAGTACATAATGCACAATACTTGGTACATCCGACAGTAACGAAGGACCTGTCCTTTAGAATGTAGGCTATGACGCAAGAGGATGACATCATTGCTATGTCTATGTGTCCCGATGAACTAATATCATAAATAGATTTATACTTCACTTAATCACTGCTTATCAGAAACAGGGATGGCAGCCAGCTGGAAGCCTCTGGCTCCCAATAAATGCTTCTGAGCTGACCTATTTCTACACAACAGAGCCTTTTGTGTGTATTCCACAATTAAAGCAGCAAGGACGTTTCATTTTAAGCAGACAGCTTTTCATCTGGCTTGCTGTTTATTCTCCTACCAGCCCTATCCCAAAGTAGCAAAACCATGAGGGTGTTTTATTCCTGCCTGTGATAACATCCTCTCATTTCATTTCCTCATATTGCTCTTAGTTTCTCAGGTTGCATCAAGTCGCTGTTTGTTTCCCGACTCTACACTGTAAAACTTATAAACCAAAACTTAACTATCACCCTTTGAGAAACCCCATTTCTCTTCTAGTACTGAGGATGTTATCTAGTTGGATAATGAAATGTCTACCAAAAAAGCACCAAGAACTTCATAGTCCTCCTCCTCCTCCTCCTCCTCCTCCTCCTTATCCTCCTCCTCCCCCACTCCTCCTCTCCGCAAACCCCAATTCCCTTCTGGCATTGATGATGTTACCTAGTTGGGTAATGAAATGCCTGCAAGAAAGCAGGAAAGCTCAGAGAGCATGACAGACTTCCTGGTTCCCCTCCTCCTCTGCACAAACCCCAATTTCCTTTTAGTATTGATGATATTACCTAGTTGGGTAATGAAACGTCTGCAAATTCAGAGAGCAGCAAGCACCCCACAGTTCAATCCTAAGCTATAAATATGCTCTTCTATTGATAAATTGCTTTCTGCCATCACGGTTTAACTGAAAGGGAAAAAGGTTGACAGTCCATGAGGGAAACCTGAAAAGATAGTCCAGATCCTGTCAAATAACTTATTTGGGAGGAACACGAGAAACCAGATGGATAAGACTACTACATTTGGTGTAGTAATATATACTTCAGCATTGTACTTTTGAGAAAAAATAAGTTTACACATTAATATGACACTGGGGCAAATTAGCAAGATACTTCACTTTAAAAAAAAAAAACACATTCTCTCTTTTATTTCTTTTCTTACACCTAATCTTCAATAAAAGTTATTTTCAAAATCCTTTTGAGTATTTTCAAATCACAATTGCAATTTCATAAACGGTCGGGAAAGTTTGTCATCCTCTTAAATTATATTGGGGAAATGTTTCATCAATGTGTATGGAAAAAAAATACTTTTTTATATCCCGGTTAATTTTTTTTCTATTATCTTAACCAAGCATTCACTTATAATTCCCTTCATTCAAAGAGCACAATGACAGAAATTAATAATTCATGCCTTCCTTTTGTCACGAAATGTAAAAAATAGAATTTTTTTTTCCTATCAACCTTGCCTTAAAAATGGATCATATTTCTCCTGAAAAGATGGCTTTGAAAAGTAAAGATGTTGTGGAATTTTTGTGTGTTGGTTGGTTTGTTTTTTGAAGTGAGCAATTGTACACATGGTCCTTGCGCGACAACCATAATTGAGCCAAAAATTAAGGGACTGGAGACTAAAACATATAAAGAACATTTGGGTATGTCTGGTTTAAGGAAAAGAAGGACCACTGGCGAGATGGTAGCAGTCTTCCAATATCTGAGGGGCTGCCACATTCTCCAAAGCACCTGAAGCAGAGGTGGGTATTCAGCAGGTTCTGACCAGTTCTGGAAAACCAGTAGCAGAAATTTTGAGCAGTTAGGAGAACCAGCCAATCCCACCTCTGACTGGCTCCGCCCCCATCTATTCTCCGCCTCCCGAATCCCAGCTGATTGGCTGGGTCTTCTTTGGTTGCCCTGCACAGGAGAACAGAGCTGGAAAGCAGGTTAGTGGGGTGAGGAGAAAATGGAGATTTTGCAGTATCTTTCCCTTGCCACGCCCACCAAGCCACGCCCACAGAACCAGTAGTAAAAAATTTTGAATCCCACCCACTGACCTGAAGGCAGGACAGAAAGCCACGGATGAAAACTAATCAAGGAGAGAAGCAACCTGGAATTAAGAAGAAACTTCCTAATAGTGAGGACAATTAACCAGTGGAACAACTTGCCTCCAGAAGTTGTGAATGATCCAACTCTGGAGGTTTTTAAGAAGATATTGGACATCCATTTGTCTGAAGTGGTGTAGGGTTTCCTGCCTAAGCAGGGGGTTGGACTAGAAGACCTCCAAGGTCCCTTCCAACTCTGTTATTCTATTAGTTAATTACTGGTATCTCAGGACATAGTTAGCAAGGGAAAGACACAGGAAACTAACATGATTTGAAAATATGGATCTGGACTGCACCAAGATGAAAATCATGGAAGAAACACATCAGGAGAAAGAGTCTTAAGCATCAATGCCAGGAAAGGTGAGTTGTTTAGTTTTAGTTTACTTTAGTTTACTGTATAGTCATTGCACCTCGTACAATGAAATCAAACACCATCTTCAGTGCACATCAAGACCGTGAAAATAAACACAAACTCACAACCTTCACACTCCACACATTGAACCAAAAACCCTCGACACCGCACCAACACTGCACAGTACAGTAGAATTCAACAGAGTTACTGCCCTGGAATAGAAGCTGTTTTTCAGCCTATTTGTCCTTGTTTTTATTATCCTGTACCGTCTGCCAGAAGGTAATAGTTCAAAAAAAGGATGCCCAGGATGAGATAGATCTTTGAGAATGTTTTGAACTTTCTTGAGGCAGCAGGAGCTATAAAGCTATTCCAAAGAGGGGAGAGGGCAACCAATGATCCTCTGGGCAATGATGCTAACCCTCTGGAGCGCTGTCCTATCTGCCCCTGTGCAATTGGCAAACCATAGAGAGGTGAAGTAAGTTAAGATACTCTCTATGGTGCAACAGTAGAAGGTCACCAGCAGTTTTTCATTCTGTTGTTGTTTTATATTGTTGTTATAGATAATACACAAATGCAGAGACATAGTTATGGTTGATCCTAAAAGTAGTATAGGTAAAGATACTCCCCATTCCTTCAGGAAGGTTCTACCCAACGTTGTTTTGTGTACAAAAATCACAGATTTGATTTACATGACTTTTGGAACAAATAAGCTGCCTGGAAAAGAATCAGAGGAAAGCATTTTAAAATCCCACTGATCTGAACAAGAGGTGTTAAAGTGTGTCTTTCAACTCTCCAGGTGAAATCAATAGCACTCAAAAGCGTTCCATCATAGCTGGATAAGGCCCACCAACTTGAGATGATGGCTTCTTGGGGCTTGTACCGGGTGGCTGAGCCCTCCCTACCAGCAAACCAACAAACCAACAAACAAAAACAAAAGATGACCAAGTGCAGTTGTTTTAAGGAAATAATTGTTCAGGAAGTTGGCTTTTTACTAAAGCCAAATTTAAGTACTCAGCAACAGGAAACCATTTAGCATGTATGTTAGATGTTCCTAATGACTGGTTAACTAGAAACAGGTTGCTGGTTTAATGCTGAGCCCCCAAGCAATTACAAAGGACTTTCTTTCAGACATCATTAAAATATTTACTGCCATATGGATGGAAGATTTTTGACACTGCTGTCACAAGATTTACACACGCGTCACATTTTTTTTCCCCTCCTTGATTTTCGATAGGAATGGGGAAACCGAAAACGACCATTTCTTTCCATTCCTTCTGGTAGGTCTTGGCGGCTAGAGACAGACTCAATTTTGAATTGTGCACTAGTCCAATCAATCTTTATGATGTGGCCCTAATATCTTGTTAAAAATAGCTTTTACAAGCATATGATGGGATTGTGTCACGACAATGACTAAGCCGAAGTGGATCCTGTTGTGTTTTTGTAGGAGGAGCGCTGGGAAACATTTTGAGTGAGCATGTTTTATGAGGTTAGCAAACTGTTCAACCTTATGTATGCTGGGTAATTATTTAGAATTTTTCAGGAACATTTCACAACTTCTTGGAAGTTTTTTTGGCATGTTTTTTTTTTTGCCCTGGTCTATCAGAATGCTGTCCATTCTAACTCAGTCATATCAAGAAAACTTGCCATAATTTTTCATTTAAAAAAATTGATTACTTTGAGAATTTTAAAAATCTGATTTGAGTTGGCTTGTGGCTATGTTTATGTATCTATTCTGTATAAATTATATAGAATTTAGACAAACAGACAGACAGACAAACAGACAAATGATAGATAGATAGATAGATAGATAGATAGAGATGATAGATGATTTATAGATACATGATAAACAGATTGACAGACAGATGTTAGATAAAGATAGATGATAGATGATAGATAGATAGATAGATAGATAGATAGATAGATAGATAGATACATAGATAGATAAAGATAGATGATGAATGGATGATGGATAAATGAATGGATGGATGATGGATGGATAGATAGATAGTAGATGATAGATAGATGATTTATAGATACATGATGAATAGATTGACAGACAGATGATATATAAAGATAGATGAAAGATAAAGATAGATAGATAGATAGATAGATGATGGATGGATGATGGATGGATGGATAGATGGATGATGGATGGATGGATAGATAGTAGATAGATAGATAGATAAGAGAGAGAGAGATTTTATTTATTCATAAAGTTTATTTTCCATTTATCCAGTGACTGGTTATGATAGAGGATAGACAGAATGATAGACAGTGGACTGAAGGAGGGAGGGTGAGAGAGAGAGAATTGACAGATAATCTCATATTGAAACAGGAAACTGGGTCAAGATGTCATTTTTTTTCGCCTCCGTAAGTATTCTAGCAAACTTATGTTTTTATTAGCAAAAGAAACTCGGCCGAGTTCCAGAGCCTTGAAACACCCACAAGGTAAAAGTAGATTAAAACTTATTTCTTTTATGCCTAATATGATGGGGGCGGGGGATCTTATCCAAGGAAAAAACGGAAACTTCAAACATCCTGACTTTTTTTTTCCCTGTTTTCAGAGCTGTGGATGCTCCTATACAGATAAAGACCATCTGCAAAATTTGGATACAGATCAAAGTCTAGCCGAGTGTCTCTCCCACAGAATTGAGGATTTCCCCGCTCTCTCGTGAAGTTTAGCAAAACATACATGTGTCAAGGTTAAAGAGAAACCAGCGGGCCTTGGAGAAGCCAAAACTTATTTCTCCTGCATTTGTTGCAGCAAAATAATAGCGGTGAGATTATCGCCAATGCTGGGGGATCAAAATGCTATAGGGAAACCCTGGAACTCATCAGTACAGGTACACTTATGACCACCAATCAGCCTCAAATTTCTGTTGCTAAGTGAGACAGGTGTTAGGTAAGTTTTGCCCGATTTTTAAAACCTTTCTTGCCACAGTTTTAAGTCAATCACTGCGGTTGTTAGGTGAGCAACACAATTGTTAAGCAAATCTGACTTCCCCCCATTGACTTTGCTTGTCAGACGGTTGCAAAAGGGGACCATGGGATGACTCTGGGAAACTGCAATCGTCATATATATGAGTCAGTTGCCAAGTATCCAAATGTTGTTCATGTGACCATGGGGATGCTGAAACGGTCGTGAGAAAAACATTCATTGGTCACTTTTTTTCAGGGACATTGAAACTTGGCTGAGTTCCAGAACCTTGAAACACCCACAAGGTAAAAGTAGATTCATCTAGCTGTCTGTCTGTCTGTCTGTCTGTCTGTCTGTCTGTCTGTCTGCCTGCCTGTCTGTCCATCCGTCCATCTGTCCGTCCACCCAACCATCCATCTATCTATCTATCTATCTATCTATCTATCTATCTATCTATCTATCTATCTATCTATCTATCCATCCATCCATCCATCCATCCATCTATATCATCTATCTATCGTCTATCATCTATATCTACTGTTGGAAGTTAAAACCCATCCCCCTCCGAGGAAAATGAAATATTTTAAAATATACTAAAAAGGCAGAATATTTCCCCTAAAAGAGAAGTAGAAACTCAGAGAGGCAGAAACTCAGCCCCCTCCCACTTTTGCTAATGGGCCATTAAGGCCTGGGCCAGTCTATTTTATGTAACAAAGATCTACCTCCTCCAGGTAGAGCCATAATAGGAATTGCCCAAAGCTCTTTTATTACATCATCATCCAGCAAGGCTCAACCAAGCCTGGGACTCAGGACAGCCTACAGAGTTGCCCTTGCATGGCCTCATGGGAGTCTGACAACCAATCAGAATACAAGCTCAAATTCAAATCCCTACAGAGGGCATAAAACCCAGGCACTCTCAGCATCTCTGCCCCTTTTTTGTCCAGGAACTTCAAGGCATGTGATCCTGTCCAGCATTAAACCTTCTTTCCAAGAAACTTCCATGAATCCAGCGTCTTTTTCCCCACTTGGAACTGAACCCAGAAGGATATTTTCTTCCAATACTACCTATCATCTATCATTTATTTTTCATCTATTTGTTTGTCTGTCTGTCTGTCCATCAATTTAATCTGTCTGTCTATCATCTATCTACCCACCTACACACAAAAAAGCCCCCACATTTTTGGTATATGAGTATGTCTGTGTCCCCAATCATTTTTAGCACCTGCTCCAGGGCTTGTCTATAATTAAAGCAAGACAACAATGGTTGAAAAGGTATTTTTCAAGCCAGAACAAATGATAAGGCATGCTTCTAACTCCATCTATAGTTTTATTTACTTATTGTAAAAGGGAGGGGGGGGGAATGAAAAGTTAGTATTGATTGCACTTAAGCTGACGGTGGGATTATATCTCAACCGAATATTCACCTTTAGATCTTTTATAACCGTTTCTCAGTAGCCTGGGAAAGAAAAGTAAAGCACAGGTGACCGTCTGATTGGATTTCATCAATTCATTGAAAACGATGAAAAAGCATACTTGGTAGAAAATAGATTTGCGTAAAAAGAATCGTGTATGAAATATGAACTTCTAATTTTAAGGCGGGGTGGGTGGCGTAGGAGAGAATTGAGCTGGAGGTGTTCTCTCAGCTGAACATCTTTTGTTTACTCAGAGAGGCTGCTTTTAAAATTAATTCTCTGAGATATTTGCAAAATTGTTTTATTTGATCAGGGTGTGATCATTCCATTGAGGATTGTATTAGACAGATGCTGCATATTTCAGAAATAGTCAATATGGATATGTAAGATAAAGAAAGGCAACTAAACTAGAAAAGCAGCGCAGAATTGAAGGACAACTCAGAGTGACACCTCCACATTCCCCACACCACAAAGGCAAACAAACACAAATAATTTGTCTCACACACACAAAAAGAACCTGCTAAAAAAAAATCGTGAATTCACCACATGTCTCTATCATCCCAACATCTTTCTCTGACCTAAATATTCCCTCTTTGTTTAATATTATGACGGGTTATTTATAAATTCAAATTTTGGGTAATTGAGGGCTTTATTTCTATGTAGTGGAATGTAGACCTGATTGCAGAATTTCTCTACTTTTTTAAAGCTGCTTTGATTGGGAGAATAATAAGGAACCAAGAGAAAAATCCAGAACGCCCATTGCAGAATGTTTGAAATCTTCAAAACCTAATTGGAGGGCAATTGTTTGTAAAATATGTTGAGTCACGAGAAGTTTTTGTTCTTCTGATAACCCTTAAAAGCTGCTTCCAGAAAGTTTTATTTTTCCCTTTAACTTGCCATTATTTTTTCTCTTGAAGAGACTAATTAATTGGTTGAAAAGGGGAGAAAATTAAACAATAATTGAATAAGCCACAGATGGGCTGAATCTGAGAATAGATTATACTTTTCCTGGCCAGTAAACAGGAGGTAGATATATTAGATTGTGATAAACCATTTCCCAACAAAGAGGCTTTAAGTTTTAAAAGCAGTAACAAGCTAGATTAAAAAAAAAAAAACCTCTTTTTCTCTCTTCTTAGGTCATGAGTCAACACCTGTAATTATGCCAACTCTCAAGTGTCATCTTTGATGTGATAGTTATGGTCTGTAGCACAACAGAAACCCCTACATAGTGATTCTGTGTCACAGATTTTTTTCCTTTCTCTTTTTTTTTCTTCTTTTCTCCCCAAAACAGCTTCCATTTCCAGAGGCTTTTTTTTAAAAAAAGAGCGTGATTTACAACTCAATGAGCCTCTCAATGCAGCCAGAAAAATGACAAACAATAAATATATGGAACATTATGTTAACAGCCTGTGCACAATAGCTTGTCAGTTATGACTCGATTGTGGTACGTTTTAATTTTGTCTTTTGTTTAAAATAAAATAAAATAAAATTCCTGGCATGCATGCCTTGTTTGAACACAAGCGTTGAAGTCAAGTGTCTCATCCAAGCATAGAGTTTATCATGCCCTATATTTTTGGTCCTTTTCATCAAATGTTATCTCTATGGTAACAATTATTGCCCCAGAAATTATTTTCAGAATGGAGTATTGTTGAATGCAGGTTTTGGGGTGAAGGGGGTAAGGCAGAGAAGAGCAACTAAGATGATTAAGGGCCTGAAGATTAAAATATATGAAGAATGGTTGCAGGATTTGGGTTTGACCAGTCTAGAGAAAAAAAGGATTAGAGGTGACATGATACCAGTATTCCAGTATTTGAGGGGCTGCCACAAAGAAAAGGAAGCCAACCTATTCTCCAAAGCACTTGAGGGCAGGACAAGAAACAATTAATGGGAACTAATCAAGGAGAGAAGCAACCTAGAAGTAAGGAGGAATTTCCTAACAGTGAGGACAATTAACCAGTGGAACAGCTTGCCACCAGAAATTGTGGGTGGATAACTATTGGTCTGAAACGGTATAGGGTCTCTTGCTTAAGCAAGGGGTTGGGCTAGAAAATCTTCAAGATACTTTCCAGATCTATTTTAATTGATTGAGATTGGATCTGGGTGATTCAGATGGTTAAATAATCTTTGGGCTAAAATTGCTTTCTCCAACATGGTGTGTCCAGTATTTTCAATTCTATACTAGCTGGAATTATGGTGGTCTGGAACATCTGGAGAACGTCAAGTGGAAGAAAGTTTAGTGAAGTTATATTACTCTTGGAAATGAGATTGGCCATCTATGAGTTTATTTCCTTGTGCTTCAAGCTTCCTAAAATCGGGCTGCTAATGATTAGTAGCAATCTCCCAAACAAGAAAAGTACAATTTTCTGGCTCTCTCTGTGTTATAAAATAGTATGAACTTCTAACAAGCTTTGCACTGATTAAAAACTAATAAATCACTCCTCCCCCTCCAAAAAATGGGATCAAAGGATTGAACGTTTATATCCTGGGTTTTAGCCAAGATGGTTTTTTTTCCTATTTCAGCCGATCGTCATGAAAATGAAATATAAGCTTGGTCTACAAATGGGACTTGGCTAGAGGAAGGTACGTATAGGGAACTGTATATGAATGTATAAGGAAAACCAGCTATAAGTAGTCTTGACTTACAACGGTTCATTTAGTGGCCATTCAAAGTTACAACAACTGAAAAATGTGACATAGGACCATTTTTCACACTTACAACCATTGCAGCCTCCCCATGGTCAGGTGGACAAAACTCACATGTATGACAACTGTCTCATATTTACGATGGTTGCAGTGTCCCAAGGTCCTGCAACCCCCTTTTCACAACCTTCTGAGAAGGAAAGTCAACGGGGAAGCCAAATTCCCCTTAACAACCATGGTAGTAACTGAGCAACTGCAGGGATTCACTTAAGAACCTTGGCAGGAAAAGTCAGGCAAAACTTACTGAACCACAATCTCACTTGGCAACAGAAATTTTGGGCTCCATTGTGGTCATAAGTCAAGGACCCCTTTAATACAATTTGCAAGCGGTGTTACTGATATCACACTAAAAAAACCGAGAAAGACATGCTAATGAATGCAAGTAACCTACCCATCACTTTAGCTGAGCAGTTGGGCAGAGCTTAAGTATCTTAGGAGGGATCTATTATGTATTTAAGGAGGGATCTATTACATATCTTATGAGGGATTTATTACATTTCTTATGAGGGATTTATTATGTATCTCAGGAGGGATCTATTATATACCTCAGGAGGGATCTATTATGTATATTAGGAGGGATCTATTACATATCTTAAGAAAGAGATATTATGTATCTCAGGAGGGATCAATGATGTATCTCAGGAGGGATCTATTATGTATCTCAGGAGGGATCTATTATGTATCTCAGGAGGGATCTGTTATGTATCTCAGGAGGGATCTATTACATGTCTTAGGTAGGATCAATTACATGTCTTAAGAGGGATCTATTATATATATTAGGAGGTAATCCAGCTTCACCCATTGACTTGGCTTGTTGGAACCGGCCTCATGGCCATCACATGTCACACCCATCATATGTCAGTGTGTGAAGTTTGGCTCATGTGACTCTGGGGAATGCTAGGGTGGTCCTAAGTGTGAGGACCGATCATACGTCCCTTTTTTCAAGATCATGGTAACTTCAAACGGTTACTATAGGGATGCTTGTAAGTCAAGGCATACCTGTATTTTACCCAACTAAGCACACCTGCTCAGTGTGTAGCCATTACAATGCAAGCTGATCATTTCTCAGGCTCGGAGACAGTTTTCTTGTGGCTAAATATGTCAAAAGTTGCAGCTGCATGTTTCCTGGGAATGTCTTCCCACCAAAAAAGTATTTTTTTTTAAAGAAAAAAAATCTAAAAGCATGGTATGGTTTGATATACCCCGATCCATGCTGAGCTTCAGCTTAAAAGCCACTTAGATGAAAACCACTAGTAGTTTACTCCCTGCTGAGCAGTCATTTCAGACCTTTGCAGGGGAAAGAGTTTATATGTTTCACATCATGCGTCAAGCGGAGTTTATAGCTATTCTCTCAAAGACCAGCGGTTTACTCCAACAGTGAAGTACTTACACATTAGTAACTCTGGCTTTGCTAACAGAATGGAGACTAAAGCCACCTTTGTACCCTCACGTCTGTTTAAAACAACACCGCAATGTTTTAATGTTTTAGGAGTAGCAAAAGAAAACCATTCTAAGTTGCTCCCGTGAAATCTATGAACCTGTAGCTGATTGAATAGTGAAAGAAAGACGCGTAATCCTGCCCCGTTCCTCATCTGTCAACATTCAACATGGCAGATGGAGAGGGATCTTAATGATAATTTCCGTGAGGTTGTGATCTGGACCTCATCAAGATGAAAATCATGGAAGAACGACATCAGAAGAAGCTGTCTTAAGCACCAACACCAGGAAAAGCGTGCTGTACAGATAATACCCAGACATAGATACATAGTTATGGTCAGGAGTGGGCTTCAAAAATTTTAGCAACCGGTTCTCTTCCAGGTTGCTGGGTGGGTGGGGCCATGGTGGGCGTGGCCTAGTTGGCCTCCTGCACCATAGTGGAGGGGCATTTTTGCCTTCCCCAGACTCCGGAGACTTTCCTCAATCCTCCAGGAGGGCGAAAATGGCCTCCCCGGGCTCCGTAGGCCATCTGGAGGTCACAAATGGGTGCATTTCTGGCCTTCCAGAGCCTCTGGGAGGCCCATTTTTCACTTCCCCCAAGCCTCCATGTGGGCCCTGTACTTACCTGAGGTCCAAAACAGGCCACCTGGAGATTCCTGGGAGGGGTGGGCAGTGTCAGCCAGGGGTGGGATTTGCCAGTTCATTGAACCGGCCATAGAATTAACTACCAGTTATATGCTGGTTCACCTGAACCAGGGAAAACTGGTAGCAGCTGCCCAACTTATGGTAGATCCCAAAATAAGTATAGGTAAAGATCTTCTCTGTCACTTTGAGAGGGTTGCCATTATTCTCCTCAGTGTTGCTTTGTGACTTAAATTCAGGGTGTCTCTTTTCTATGTGAATATTGGACTGTTATTTTTTTAAAAAAAAGAAAAGAAAACCAGGAATATTGGCAAACATTTATTTTCTACAGCACTGTGATTATATTTCACTCGGGCACAATTGCAAACTCTTTTCATTAACCTGCTGAATTTTGGGGTTGCCTCCCTTTTAATTATAAGTCATAAAATGAAGCAGAAAGGGAGGGACTTGAATATTGTGAGACAAGCCACACATTCAGAAATAAGGTTATGAAACTACATTTTAAATTTATTTATTTTTTAAATGCGCTGGACTGGCCACTGGCATGTAGCTGCTAATGTGGTAGCCCGAAAAATTTAGACTGGGGAGAAGTTGGAAGAAAGTAGATACTTTCTCTTTTATTTGAGGGAAACAAAAGGAAGCAGAAAGTTTTGTGGTTATTAATTTTATAAAAAAAGATCTATAGAAAAAAACATTTAAAAAAAGCCGCTTTGCAAATCAACATTCAGTGGATAACACTGGGAAACATTCAGTGAAATAAATTGGGAGAGATTTGAGAGACATGTATACCTTTTCAAAAAACTACCCGTTTTTCCCAAAAATAATAATGTCTTATATTTTTTTTGGCCACTAAAAAAGGCACCAGGCCTTATTTTCAGGGGATGTCATCCACTGACTAACCTCACTTGCGCGCGTCACTCCAGGTCTCCTTTTTTCTGTCAGAGGCCTTCTTCTTCTGCAGCCAGCAAGGCTTTCCTAAAGGCCTCGGAGCTTTGGATCGACCCGGAGCTTTGTTTTCAGCTACAGAGGCCTTCAGGAAAGCCTTACCAGCTTTGCCAGCTGCAGAAAAAATAGGCCGGCTAGGAAGGGGTAGGGGTGTGCGAGGCCTGGCTACAACTGTCCGAAGGTAAGTAGTAGGGCAGCTCCACCCCCTACCACACCCACACTAGCTTAATTTTTACCCATCCACTCTGGAGTGGGTGGGATCTTAATAAGGACTTATTTTGGAGGTAGGGCTTATATTGGGCACACATGTAAAAAAATCAAGCTAGGACTTACTTTCAGGGTAGATTGTATTTTTGAGGAAACAGGGTATCATACGTTATTATGCTATCTCTGGGAAAGTGTTAGGATAAAAGTCTACATAGAAATCAGAATAATTTCAGCCGCATTTAGCTTCCAGGCATTTTAGATGAATGGGATTTTAATATAATGTAACTAAAAACAAGAATCTTAGAAAGTTAACTTAGCAGTGAGCAAAGTTTAAAATACAGGAAAGTTTAGGGTTGTTTTTTTTTCCTTCCCATTTCCTGATGAAAAACATCCAAGAGACCAAGGTGGTATAAAATGTTTTTAAAATCACCATTTAACAATGTCAAGGAAAAAAGAATAGTACCACTTTAGTTCGCTTATATGCTGTAAAACCATCCCTTTTTGCACTTTATTTAAATTCTATTTAAAATGAGACATTGAAAGCCCATGAGGCACAGCAAACAATATTTTTGACCGTATGCTCTGAATTATTGTCCAGAATATGGTTGCTCTTATTTTTCCAATTAATTAAAAAAAAACTTAAAAGCCCCAGAATGTATGCCTATATCCAAAGCATCCATTTAGATGTTACAAAGAAAAGGAGCTGCAAACATTGTCTAAACACAGTGATAAAATAGGCCAGGTGTCTGTGTTGCATTTTTCATTGACAGAACATGTTGTTCTATTAATGTGATATCTTCTCTGCGGTCAGGAGAAAATCTGTCAGATCAGATTATTGGAGTGCTTCTGGGAGTTAGATTATTCATCTCTCCTAGGCTAGCCAGGTGTCTGAGACCAATGCATTTAGGACTCCCTAAAGATTTAAGGGACATGATGGCACAGCAGTTAATGTACTGACTTTAAAGCTGACAGCACTGGTTCGAGACCTGAGTGCCACACCAAAGGGTAAGCTCCTGTCCTTGCCTCAGCTTCTGCTCATCTCTTCTAAAGCATGCAAATTATTTCTTCTTCTTCTTCTTCTTCTTCTTCTTCTTCTTCTTCTTCTTCTTCTTCTTCTTCTTCTTCTTCTTCTTCTTCTTCTTCTTCTTCTTCTCCTTCTTCTTCTTCTTCTTCTTCTTCTTCTTCTTCTTCTTCT
>NW_020769373.1:3051770-3063331 GCF_900518735.1 Pseudonaja textilis | reverse complement strand
CTTCTTCTTCTTCTTCTTCTTCTTCTTCTTCTTCTTCTCCTTCTTCTCCTTCTCCTTCTCCTCCTCCTCCTCCTCCTCCTCCTCCTCCTCCTCCTCCTCCTCCTCCTCCTTCTATTTTGAATCCATGATGTTCTTCTTCTGTCTGGAACTCGTTTGCCTTCAATCTTTCCTTGGAGGATTAAGTGAAGTATGCCGTATTTTTCTGGGTGTTGCATCACATGTCCATGCAAATTTGAGTAGCTAAATAGACACCACTTTGGTGCTCCATGCACCTTTGGCAAGTAGCCATGCTGGCCACATGACCATGGAAGATGTCTTTGGACAATGCTGGCTCCCTCAGCCAAGAAATGGAGATGAGCATCGTGTCCTAGAGTCGGATATATCTGGCAGGGAATACCTTTAGAAGATTTATTCATGGTTCAGGACATAAGTGGCAACCAATAAGAGTTGAAACTTCCTCATGAGAACCTTGGACTTTGTTGAATTTGGGGCTTTAGACAAAGGCTCGTTTCTACTGACTAGATTTATTGATCAATCACCTTTAAAAATGTGAATGTGATCCATGAGGAATAAAAGTAGATTTGTAGCTATGATTTGAAACCTGTGCTTCTTTTGATATGGGTTAAATCTCCTTCTGTCTTTCCTACAGCCATGCCATTGTGCTGTTTCCATTCATTGGGGACAAAATCTAAGTGGTCGGCAGGATTACTATCCTTGCCTTTTAAAAGATTCCTCTTTTATAAGATTTAAAAATACCACCAGAGAGAAATTCTAGTTTGTTTCATGGAATCTCAATCCAAGGCTTGGCTTGGGAAAAGAGTGATGGACTGTTATGTCTCCAAAGATGAAGATTGTTAGAAATATCCAGGTGTTTATTCAGCGTGGAGGGTCTGAATGCTCAAAACAATTTGTCCTTTTTAAATCCTTAAATAACTCAACTTGATTAGATCACAAGCCTTTACAACTGCAAAAATTTAACTGGCTTTAGCATATTGAATCAGGATAAAGTTAAGTGTGGAAGTGTCAACTGACTTAACCTTCTTTCCGGTGAGTGTGTCATTAACAGTTGCTCTTTGCCCTGGGAACATTAAACAAAGAGAAAAGTTGGTAACCTGACACCAAGAGTTCCATTTAAGTGGTTATCTGAATGTCTAGTTATCTTTCAAGAGAGACCAAGTGGAGGAAATGAAAACACTTCTCCGGAGTTGCGCTGACAAAATAGTCAGGTGTGGCATTTTCAAAAGGAAGGTCATCCCTGAACTCTACGGAAATCACTAGCAAACAGGACCTTGGCTTTGACTTAATAGGTCAGTCAACCAAAGCCATTCCTGAACCTTTTTTAACCATAAAGTTCAACTGAAACACAGGAAACATTTGAGAAGGGTGGAAGGGTGTTTGGATGTGCACTTTCTTCCATGAACCATGAACCCAACTGCGAAGAACGGTTGCAGAAATTGGGTATGGCTAATCTAGAGAAAAGAAGAAGTAGAGGTGACATGAAAGCAGTCTTCTAATATCTAAGGGGCTGCCACAAAAAAAGAGGGAGTCAACCTTTTCTCCAAAGTACCTGAAGGCAGGACAAGAAGCAATGGATGGAAGTTAACCAAGGAGAGAAGCAACCTAGAACTAAGGAGAAATTTCCTGACAGATAGAACAATTCATCAGTGGAACAACTTTCCTCAAAAAATTGTGGGTGCTCCAATGCTGGAGGTTTTGGACAACCATTTGTCTGAAATGGTGTAAGGTTTCCTGCTTGGGCAAGAGGTTGGACTAGAAGACCTTCAAGGTCCCTTCAAAGTCTGTTATGCTGTTATTCTGTTATTTCCATACCTTGGGATGCTTTGCTAATCTCACCAGATTTATCTTTCAACCACTGTTTTTGCCTCCATGTTATATTCGTAGAATCTAATTGTTGAACGCTGATTGCTCTTTAGAAGGCCAGATCCTGAAGACGAAACTCAAATAGTTTGGTCACTTAATGAGAAGAAAGGACTCACTGAAGAAGAGCCTTATGTTTGGAAAGATTGAGGCAAATAGAAGAAGAAGGGAATGGCAGAGAATGAGGTGGCTGGATGGAGTCACTGAAGCTGTAGGTGTGAGCTTAAGTGGACTCTGGAGGATGGTAGAGGACAGGAAGGCCTGGAGAAACACGGGGTCGCAATGGGTCAGACACAGCTTTGCAACTAACAACAACAACTTCAACCAATTGTTGGAAAGAGCCAACGAGCCATTTCCTAGTTCAATGTAACATTCCGAAATGACCACAAGCCAAAAAGAAGAGCTCAGAGTTCCTGGATAAAAGTGTTAGAACAAGGCAGGGATGTGCCACAATGGCTAACTTCAAGAACTGACCTGCTCTTTGTCCCACTTTGAAGGAGATTGTGGAGACATTTGTCCACCATGCTACAGGGTTTCCTGCTTGAGCAGGGAGTTGCACTAGAAGATCTCTAAGTTCCTTTCAAATCTTATTATAGAAAAAGCCACTTTCAACCATCACAGTGCTCATTTTTTTCCCCAATGTAAGGATTTTAGCATTTTAAAAAATGACTTGCTAACCCAAAATCTGCTTTTTCCAATAGGTTGTAGTAGAGTTTGCACAAACGGTACAATTCAATCTTGTTTGTAATTGAACTGGTAGCCTCTGTGTTAGGAATGCCTGATAAAATTGGTATGTGCAGGTTGGATTTCATTCAATTCATTTTGTTTATAAGGGCATATCAACATTTTCATTTGTTTGTTTTCATGGAGGGAAAGGCCAAGAAGTTGACTGGTTTCCTCCACCTCCTTTAAACAAGGAACTGAAGTTAAAGTAATAACTGGCCCAACGTTTGTTAGATAATGTGTTTCGTGTTTCTTGCGGTGATACAAAATGATCGAAATAGACCTGTGTTTAAAAGTACATCGAATATGCATGTTTATTTAGACATTTGGCCCAGTCTTTTCCCCTCACTTAATATTCCCATAAGGATTGTTGAAGAAATAACCTGGAAAGCTAGAAGGAACTATGGACTTCTCATGGATTTCCCCTTGGGAACATAAATCACTAGGTCTTGCCTTTATTATAGTTGTGTGTTGCCCAGTGGTGGGATTCAAAATATTTCACTACCAGTTCTGTGGGCGTGGCTTGGTGGGCATGGCTTGGTGGGCGTGGCTTGGTTTGGTGGGTGTGGCAGGGGAAAGTTATTGCAAAATCCCCATTCCCTCCCCACCCCACTAACCTACTTTCCAGCTCCGTTCTCCTGTGCAGGGCAACCAAAGAAGACTCAGCCGATCAGCTTGGACTCGGGAGGCAGAGAATAGATGGGGTTGGCGGGGCCAGTCAGAGATGGGATTTGCTGGTTGTCCAAACTACTCAAAATTTCTGCTACCGGTTCTCCAGAACTGGTCAGAACCTGCTGAATGCCACCCCTGGTGTTGCCCATGGTACATTGCATTCTGCTTCCAGATGAACCAGTGGCTTTTCTAAGCTCTTAAATTTAATTCCTCACGATGATCAAAATTTAATTAATCACAACGATCACACTGTCAGAGAGATCAGATGGTCACGTATCCAGTATAGGGTCTTCTCCTCAAATGGGACATTGGATTAGCTCCAAGGTGTCTTCCAACTCTCTTATTCTGCATTCTGTATCTACATGTACGTGTGCATTTTCTCTAAGATTAGTACAGTATAAAAATAAGCATTTTGATGCATCAAAACTGCCACTTTGATGCTTCAGAGAACTGCAACTTCTGTTTGATTGCTAAATTGAAACCTGTACATCACTTGAAGCGTTGTGGATGGCATTGTTTTGCAATGGGATTCGCAGAAATTAAAATTCTAGTACAAAAAAAAATCAGACTAGATCTATAAGAAAAGAGTAGTCTAACCCTTAAGTCATGTCCATTTATGCCCCTAGAAGTATCAATATGCTATCTAACATGGCATCATTTATTTCAAGGTTTGGGAAGCAATTGCTTTGCATACAATGTTGGGTAACATATGACACCCATCTATTTGAGTAGGACTGTTGGGAAACAGAATTTCACAATATCTAAAGAGTATTTTTCTCTGTTCTTTTCTTGGCCAGATTCCAGGACAACTCAGCGAATCCCACAAGCTATCTGCTTCTTTCTATCTCACTTCTGACCTGTAAATTGTAGAAAAGGGTATGGTATAGCCATATTAACCCAGCAGGTGGCAGCACCTAGCTGACCTTAGGTGAACCTGGAAAGGTTAAACAGGAGACCACTAGGAAATCCTAGGATTGTAGCTTGGATTAGGAAAGTTTAAAAAAAAATCAGAAAAATCATTTCAATACAGGTAACCATGAAAACATATACGTTTCCTCCAAAAATAGTGTGAGAATAAAACAGTAGGGGGAAAAAATACCAGTTCCATAACATTGTCAAGAAAACAACATGGACATAACTGTGGAGTCATTAGTAGTATAGGTCAACTTGCTGGAGATCTTATTCAATGGCAATGGTGATGGCTTGCAGAACAGTTTTGGATTTTGGAGAACAGATCTGGAGAACAATCCATAATTCTGGATCGTGGCACTTTTTATGGAATCAAAGCAAGATGCGCTCAAAATCAATCTATGGAACTCAAGTCTGAAACATCACTGGATTTAACCATCTGCCTTGGTGGCTCCATCTATTTAGCCGATGGGATAGATTTAAGTTAGTGGGTTGTATCAAAATCTGTTTTAGGTTCAAAGCAAAGTATGCATTAGCTTCTCCTGCACAAACGGGCCAGTTTCATAGCAAAAACACGGTCTTATTAACTAGGATGTTATCAAATTTCAGTTTGATGAGGTGATGTTGAAACCCGGGCAAAGAAAGAAAGAGGGAGGAGGCATCTTGGATATGTTTTGGTGTGGGTAGCAGCAAGAGTTGAAATTTATCTGCGCCTGACTCAAAACAAACCTTGAACAAGTCCAGATAAAACGTGGGTGTGAAAAATAAACCAATTTTTTAAAAAACCTGCTAATCTAAAGGCAAGGGTTATTTTTTTTAAAAAAATCAAAAACATCAGTTTTCTCCACATTTCTGAAAAAAAAAACAACCACTGACCATTTGGATAAGTTTATGTTTATAAAAGGCATCTGACTCTTTCTCTCCGATTCGAGCCAAGTCATCAATATGCATTCCTTTAAGCCCAAGAAAATGACCTTTGGATCTTTAAGGGACACCTTGCCATCCAGAAGGTGTCCTCCTCCTCCTCCTCCTCCTCCTCCTCCTCCTCCTCCTCCTCCTCCTTCAAAAAAGATGTATTCTGTATATTAGAAATACAGCTGGGAGTCCAGGTGGGGGGGGTCAGGAGAGTGGGGGAGAGAAGAGGGGGACTCTCCCCCATTGTCTTCACACAAATCTCCCATGCTTGCACATCCTGACCTGACACAGAAGGACCCATTTGCTCTTTTAAGCAACTTCACAACAGCTGCATTTTGTTTTCTCAACGTAAGGAAAGAAAACAGAGAGAGAGAGAGAGAGAGATATTTTCACGGTGACATTTTCCCCAAAACACCTCCAAGGAAGAAAGGATGGCATGATAGGAGATTTGAGCCAGGAGGACTTCACAACTTGTTGACATAATGAGGGGCTCTTTGGCTGTAATTAAGTCAACCACAGAAACAAAAGGCTGAAGGAAGATGGGGTGAGATCTCCCACAACTCAAGGTTCTTCCTCCAAAAGACTTTTAACTTTGAAAAACAAGCTGAGTGTCAGGAGAGGAACAACAGAGATATATTAACCAGGAGGCCAATTCTGCTGAAAGAAAGAAGAGTGGTTTTATTTCCAAGTATAAAAACGCAAGATTATTTGGTTCAAGGGATGTACTTAGTTGCACTGTTACTGGTCCAAAATGCAGATGGGGAAAAGAAGTGGGTGTTAGACTAGCAACTCGCAAAAACTGAAATATGGAAGGAACACCCAATGAAGTTCGTGTATGTGTGTGTGTGTGGTGTGTGTGATATATATATAGATATATATATATATATGGCATTCAGCTTTGTTCGGGAATTTTCCCACGTCTTTATACTTGTGCTTTTAAAGTTGTAGCAACTTTATATATATCCGAAACGTTGCTACAACTTTAAAAGCACAACCATAAAGACGTGGGAAAAATCCCGAAAAAAGTTGATGGCCATATATATATATATATATATATATATATCAGAATTGCAGTGCTTCGATTTTCAGCGTTAAGTATCTACTCTAATAGCTCCAGTGAGCACATTATGTGTATACACAAACTTTTTCTTGACTTGTGCATTTGGTCCTATAAATAGAAAACTCCTTTCTCTAAGGCACTGGGTTGTTGTTGTTATTGTTTAAATACAGTTGAACCAGGTGCGTGCTTTCAAGAAAACACACAAAGGAAGACTGCATTTTTCTTTTCGACATTCTGCAACTTCCTGATCTAAACAGCTGAAACATTTGGAAGGATTGGGAGCTCGTACTGAATGATGTAATTTGACACTTCATTTAGGCCGCAGATCAGAGGCAGAAATAGTAGCATAAAAGAACAGAAAGCAGGAGAAACAACCCCCTTTGTTGAAAGAACAAAACCAGGGAGGACACAGGGATGCTACATCTGGGCTGGAGGACAACAGAGACAGAAAACATGATTGCTATACAGATAATCAGAGTTGGAAGGGACCTTATAGGTCATCTAGTCCAACCCCCCACTCAAGTGGGAGACTCTGCACCATTTCTGACAAATGGCAGTCCAACCTCTTCTTGAAAGTCTCCAGTGATGACTCTCCCACAACTTCTGAAGGCAACTTCTGTTCCATTGGTTGATTGTTCTCACCGTCAGAAAATTTCTCCTTATTTCCAGAGAATGGTGGCCTTCCACGACTGGCTCATTTTGCTGCCTTCATGGAAAGATATCTTCTCCTCTTCTTTCTCTTCTCTTTCTTTGCATGGACAATTTTAACTTCACCAGTTATTTGCATTTCTTTCAACAGAGACATTAATCCCTGCGCACCCAAGTGTATTCAGCCAGTTTAAGGGTCTCAGGGAGACTGCTTAGAGCAATGTTCTTCAACCTTGGCAACTTGAAGGTGTGTGGACTTCAACTCAATCAATCAGAATAGGGTGGAAGGGACCTTGGAGGTCTTCTAGTCCAGCCTCTGCTCAAGCAGGAGACCCTATACCATTTCAGACAAGCGGCTGTCCAGTCTCTTCTTAAAAACCTCCAGTGATGGAGCACCCACAACTTCTGGTGGCAAGCAGTTCCACTGGTTAATTGTCCTCACTGATAGGAAGTTTCTCCTTAACTCCAGGTTGTTCCTCTCCTTGATTAGTTTCAGTGATGGGATTCCAATTTTTTAAATACCACTTCTGTGGGCGTGACTTGGTGGGTGTGACATGGCTTGGTGGGCATGGCAGGGAAAGTATACTGCAAAATCCCCATTCCCTCCCAACCCCACTAACCTGCTTTCCAGCTCCATTCTCCTGTGCAGGCCAACCAAAGAAGACCCAGCCAATCAGCTGGGACTTGGGAGGCAGAAAATAGATGGAGAGCGGGACCTGTCAGAGGTGGGATTGGCCGGTTCTCCAACCTAAAATTTCTACTAGTGGTTCTGCAGAACTGGTCAGAACCTACTGAATACCACTTCTGATTAGTTACCATCCATTTTACACCTCTACAGATGGTTGGCTGGCTGGGAAATTCTGGGAGTTGAAGTCCACATGTTTTTATGTTGCCAGCGTTGAGAATTACCAGCTCAGAAGAATTCTTCCCATCCCACTCCAGTATTTTCCATTTGAGTCAACTGCTGTTTATTTCAGACCCCAAAGACCTCTGAGATATGACAGCCCATTTCTGTCACACAACACACCCTAAGGGAGAGGTTTGGCTGGAAAACAGTAATACCTACAGCCCTGTTTGGAGTTTTATATCTGAGTAGCTGTGGCTTAGGGTGAATGTTTCTAATGTCCACGCCAACACATGATCTGGTTTTTATTCTTTCCATGTCATGACATTAAGAGCTGGATGTTAGATGAACCTGCCTTGTGGCCTAGACAGACAGATCTTTGGCTCAAGATGCAGATACTAGAAGCCCTGTGGCGTTTCTCTTAATGCTGACCAGAAACTTGGTTACAAGCTTATAATTGTGGTTTCTTCTCAGTCCTAGATGTCTTGCCCATGTTTCTTTAATGTGTCAGTACGCTATCCATCTTCAGCATCTATAAATATGAAGCTCTATATTGAGAAACTAAAGTGGTAGAGTCCCAGAATTCATTGGCCACTTCCCTCCCGCCAGAAGAGAACAAATAAACCAGGCTCCTTCCAAAAGGGATGAACTCCCAAGATTTTTATAGTTTATTTCTGTCATTGACTGGGGAGTAAATTGTAAACATTAAAAAGAGATGTATTACAGAGGATTTGGATAAAATATTGTTGCAATGTTGCTTGGATTGGCTTAAGAAATCAGGACTTCAGAAGGTTAACAGATTAACAGAGTGGGAAGGGACCTTGTAGGTCATATAGTCCAACCCACAGCAGGAGACCCTACACCATTTCTGACAGATGACAGTCCAATCTCTTCTTAAAAGCCTCCAGTGATGACGCTCCCACTACTTCCAAAGGCAACTTCTGTTCCATGGGTTGGTTGCTCTCACTGTCAGAAAATTTCTCCTTATTTCCAGGTTAAATCTCTACTTGTTCAGTTTCTATCCATTATTCTTTGTCTGGTCTTCAAGTGCTTTGGAAAATAGCTTGACCCCTTCCTCTCTGTGGCAGCCCCTCAAATATTGTAACATTGCTATCATGTCTCCCCTGGTCCTGATAGCAATGTTCCAATATATTTATAAGATATATTTATAAGAAGAATCTTTCTGGATTAGGTTGGTGGCCCTTCTAGGTCAACATTCGCAATGCATGGCCAACCAGTAGATTGATGAAGTTCAGAAGCAATATAGGGATGGTTCCTTGTCTCACCAACCTGGTGACATTCTAGGTAATGGGTTTAAAAGAATCTGTGCTGTTATTAAGACTGAGAACATCTCTTGAACTTTTTGATAATACTAAATTGGTAAAGGAGAGTATTTGTAGCTCAAGGTTGAAATGGCGTGTCCTTGGTGTTCTCTGAGCTTGGTTGTTTTTTGCAGATGTTTCATGACCCAAACTAGGTAACATCATCAGTGTGGAGTTAACAGTGAAGTTACCTAGTTTGAGTCATGAACCATCTGCAAGACAACAACCAAGCTCAGAGAGCATCAACGTACCCTCAGTTCTAAATCAAGGTTGACCTTCCTGAGCATTTCAAGATTCATCGTTGATTTGAAACCTGCCTAGTGACTTGCATTACACAATTTCCAAGTGTCCTCCCAACCCAATGACGAATAAACCCGCCTGAACCCTGTAATCACCCAGCTGTACTGTGTATGAGTTGATTTCTGAGTTTTATTTCTGCAATATTTTTTGTTTTTCCAGCAAATGGTACATTTCTGCCTGCAGGAAATCTCCTCTTCAGAAAATGGCCCAGTTTTTTGTTTTATTTTGTACTTTGTCCAATATTATTTTTTTCTCCCCGGCTTCCAACCCTGGATCGGGCTTCCCCCTTCCCTGGAAGTTCTAGATAAAAGAAGGTCTTGTAATTCAGCCTCCTTTGAATGCTTGCGGAATGTGAAAAACAAATTTTTGACCATTGTCTCCCGGTGCCCTACAAAAAAACCCCCACCCCCTGCTTATTCAGCTGTTCAGACTCCCCATATGCTGACTGGAGTTCCGAATTCCCGGTTATGATTCAGTGATCATACATGGCGTTTCTAATGGAAATTGGAGGAGGGGGAGGGGAAAGGCGAAAGAATTTGTAGGTTTTTAGCTTTCTCGCCACTTTGAGACTGTTCCCTAGCACCCAGAAGACTTGAAAAGGACAGGCTGGGGGGGAGGGGAGGGGGAATATGGAGGGGGGGGAAAGACCCAAATCTTCTTTCGTTTCATCTTCTAGGTGCTGGTGACTAATATCTCAGACAAAAGATGGCTAAATTCTGGCTGGAGGTAAGCGTTTTCCTCCAGTGACTCATCTGCCTTCACAATAACCAAAATGGAACTTCTGTTTATGAGCAGCCCAAGAAAAGGAGGTTAATTACAGGAAGGATATTCATGGCTAATAAACAAGGCTTGTCTTCCTTTGACGGCTGTGTCAACCAACCATCCAAACAGGACTGTAAGTTTTAGAACAGGGGATAAAAGAAGAAAGGGATGTGAAAGGGAAGGGAAGGGAATCCAATATGCAGCAGAAGAAATGCCACAAGTGACCTTCTCATGACATTTTGGGGTGTCCTCGTTGTGTTGAGTGGAGTTTTAAAGCCTGGTTATTCATTCAGGAGATGGCCAGCTGTTCAGAAGAGGTTCCTCCCCCACAAATAATTATTTGTTATGCAATGTTGGATGTTAGTATCTTCAGATCAAGACGAGGAAGAATGAAAAAGTTAGCAAATCTAGTTGCTGTTGGAGTGTATCACGTTGTAGTTGGTGGATTATTTCCTTTCTTCTTTTACTGAATTGATCTAACGTCTGAATCCTGAACTGAACTGAATTATTTATTGGCCAAGTGTGGTTGGACACACAAGGAATTTGTCTTGGTGCAAATGCTCTCAGTGTACATACATAAGAAGAAAAAATACATTTGTCAAGAATCATAACGTACAACACTTAATGATAGTCATAGGGTACAATAAGCAATCAAACCATACTAGGAAACAGTCAATATAAATCATTAGGATACAAGTGACCAAGTTACAGTTATACAGTCACAAGTGGGAGGGGATGAGTGATAAGGAGTGATGAGAAGTTTAACAGTAATAGTAGTGCAGACTTTGTAAATAGTTGGACAGTGTTGAGGGAGTTTAGCAGAGTGATGGCATTCGGGGAAAAACTGTCCTTGTGTTTAGTTGTTCTGGACTGCAGTACTCTATAGTGTCGTTTTGAAGGAAGGAGTTGAAACAGTTTATGTCTGTGATGTGAGAGGTCTGTAAATATTTTCACAGCCCTCTTTTTGACTCGTGAATATACAGGTCCCCGATTGAAGGCAGGTGGGTGGTAATTGTTTTTTCTGCAATCCTAATTACTCTCTGAAGTTTTTCTTTTCTGTCTTTCTTTTTGTTCTTCATAAGAACAAAAAGATTCTTAGATTCATGTCACTTCTCCTCCTTGAAAATTTTTGAGATGGGCCAATGGGGTGAACCATTCTTGGATTCTGGTTTCTGGCTGCAAAAGTGGAACGAATAATAAAAAGTCACTGAAAGGATTACATTCGATGTCTTTAACCAGTCTGTGAAACTGCTGTAGAGATCCCAGCTATTTTGCATTTGCTTTCTGAAAAATTGATTTTACTGTGATGGTCTATCATTAATTTTCTTTTTAAAAAAACCAGCAAAATACGGTATAGTATAGGAAAATAGTATAGTAATTAAAATGCAATGGGAGTTTTTAAGAAGGAGCAGGAGATTAAAAAAAAACAGCAAAGGATTGAGAAAAAAGAAAGTTAGAGAGAGAGAGATGATAGATAGATAGATAGATAGATAGATAGATAGATAGATAGATAGATAGATAGATAGAT
>NW_020769373.1:3040628-3051760 GCF_900518735.1 Pseudonaja textilis | reverse complement strand
GATAGATAGATAGATAGATAGATAGATAGATAGATAGATAGATAGATGATAATGATAGACAGAGAGTGACAGACAGACGATGGATGGATGAATGGATTATTACATCTTGCTCTTTGGTGGCATTCGTTTGCTACCAAAAGAATAACCTTTTCTTTCCAAGCCTTTATGCCTAAGGCAGGAGTTGAACTCACAGTCTCCTGGTGAGTGGCCCAAGCCACCCAGCTGGCTTTCATTCTTAAGGTGGGACTAGAATTCACCCTCTCTTGGTGATTGGCCCAAAGCCACCCAGCCAGTTTTCATGCCTAACATGGGAGTCAAACTCACCATCTTCTGGTTCCTAGCCTGGTGCCTTCCTCCAAGAGAACAAACTGCCTACCTCAAACGATCAAATGATTTTTGAAATCGCTTCATTTGAAATGAAATGACCACATGGTGTTTACATATCTCTAAAACAGATGTTTCCATTGTGCGCTGAGCTATAGAACTGAGACATGAAACAGAAGGCCGTTTGTCTCCCTTCCTTTGGTAGGCCAGCTCTATCTTCACACGTACTAAAACAACGGCTTTCAGGGACAGACTGACCTGGCTCAAGTCCCATTTTGGCTCCCCTGGCCTTTTGCCAGCAGCTATTTTTAAAAACCTGCTTTTTCAATAAACAGAATCTTCTTCTTAACCTCAATGAGACCAGTTCTGTATCTTCGGCGAGAATTCTTCATGGATAGCATCATTGATTGCCACCACCATGATCATGAAGAGATTGCCTTGATGGAGACTTCGTGTACCTTTCTGCAATGAATAAAGGCTTAAGGCTACTATTACCTACGGTATATCTTTTTGAAACTTTCCAAGGTGTGGGGTCCTGAGGTTGGTCGTTCTCTTGCTGGCATTTCATTACCCAAACTAGGTAACAACATCAGTGCTAGAAAGGAGGACGTTTTCAGGGAGGTGGAGGTAGAGGATGAGGAGGGGGGAAAGAGGAGGAGGAGGAGGAGGAGGAGGAGGAGGAGGAGGAGGAGGAGGAAAAATGTGGGGTCCTTGGTGCTCTCCGAGGTTGGTTGCATTCTTGCAGATTTTTTAAATAATTTTTTATTGAATAAACATTAAAAACAAAACAGTGCGACTTTCTTGGCCATCATTTTGGCCATACAAGCTGTAGTATAGAAATGCATATAACGATTAATTTCCTTTTTCCCTTATGTTATTAGTATAGCTACATATTATTTCTATTTACGTTTATGTACATTTATCTGCATTTATCTACAAATTTACAATTGTCTTTTATACTCATGCATTCATATCATCTCAGATTTGTCCATTATATACATTATATACTCTTTCGTTTACAAAACTTTAGCTTTCATTCCTATAAAGCGGCAGCCCTTTCTTTCTTTTGCTTTGACTCTAGCCATTGATACATTTTACTCCAGACTTCATAATACTTACCCTTATCTTTGATTTCTAAAGTTAGTCTGTCCATCTCTTCTTGCAGATGTTTCATTACCCAAAGTATGTAACATCATCAGTGCTAGAAGAGAGTGGAATTTGGGAGGAGGAGGTGGACTGTGGGGTCCTTGGAGCTCTCTGAGGTTGGTTGCTTTCTTGCATTATCAAGCGAGGTAACATCATCAATGCTAGCATCTTCTCTTCCATCGTACTCTCCAAGATCCCGAGGTCATAAACTTTACCTTATGGTCCTATGAGTCAATACTGCCTATTGGCTTGATTGTTCTTTTCAACCAAAAACTGACTGAAATTAAGAAATAGACGTAAGAGATTTCCTTTCTGCACCCATCTGCTCTGATGGTCATTTCAAAAAATCCTTTCTTGGTGAGCACCAAGAAGCCAAGAGGAACATATGTGCCAAATTTCAAGTTTGTAGGTTTTACGGTTCTGGAGATTTTGTGATGATGCGTGAGTGGTATTTCGCTTTTATACAGTATGTATAAGATGTATGGCAGGAAAAACAATAGAGAAATACAACTTTAAAAAAAAAAGACTTCTCCTCTATTGGGAAAACATGTGTTTTTATGTGCTTCTTGTACAATTTGAAATTGCAAATTTCATTTTTAAGTGTGGCCCATGCTTCTATTCCTCGAACAAGAATTTCTCTGACCTTGTTTGGAATGGTAAACCCCCTCCCTCCTTTTTTTAATGGACAACCATTGTGTTTTATTTATCTGACAGGGTTTCTTGATATTGTTTTGGGTTATCAGTATGGCTTCTCTGATCATATTACGGTTTAGGCTGGGATTTGACCCTGGGCAGGGTTCATTTTAAATCAGATCCTTATCATTGCTGCTGTGATAAATAGAGATGCTTTGGAAGCAGTATACAGATAATTTATTTAGTCCCTGTCTGTATCATGTTTTATACAACCCCGGGATCAATGTCAGCCCTTTATAGATATAGCTTAGGTTGCATTCAGTAACTACAAGCTAGAGCTCTTTAAAGAATGTTAATGTAACAGCTGACATGTTTATGATATAAGGCTACAAGGAGAGGGGAAGTTTGAGAAGAAGGCAATGTCACTGCCCACCATGTGGAAAATCATCGTCAGAAAAAGGAGGAGAATGGGACACTAAAGCCCCCCAGGAGCATTGTTTGAATACTGAAGAGAAAATACTAAAGTAAAACAGAAATGTAGACAGTAGAACAGTGGTGGCTAACCTTTCTGGTCTCCCGTGCTGATAATTGTGTGTGCACTTGCCTGTTTGTGCTCGTGTACCATCACCCAGAAGGCAATGCACGCGCCCCCCCCATGCCTCCTGCGCATACGTGTGCAACCCATGTGACTCACACAACCCATACTACGTGCTTCTGTGCATGTGTATGCAACCCCCCCCACCCATCGAGTCTCTTCTTAAAAACCTCCAGTGTTTTTTGAGCACCCACAATTTCTGGAGGCAAATTGTTCCATTGATTAATTGTTCTTGCTGTCGGGAAATTTCTCCTTAGTTCTTGGTTGCTTCTCTCCTTGATGAGTTTCCATCCGTTGCTTCTTGTCTTGCCGTCAGGTGCTTTGGAGAATAGCTTGACTCCCTCTACTTTGGGGCATCCCCTCAAGTATTGAAACACTTCTATCATGTCGCCCCTAGTCCTTCTTCGCATCAGACTAGACATACCCAATTCCAGCAATGTTTCTTTATATGTTTTAGCCTCCAATCCCCTAATCGTCTTTGTTGCTCTTCTCTGCACTCTTTCCAGAGTCACAACATCCTTTTTGTACACGATGGTGATCAAAACTGGATGCAGTATTTCCAAATGTGGTCTTACCAAGGCATTATAGAGTGGTACTAACACCTCCCATGAGGCATGAGCTTAAATGAACTCCGGAGGATGGTAGAGGACAGGAAGGCCTGGAGGAACGTTGTCCATGAGGTCGCAATGGGTCAGACATGACTTCACTACTAACAACAACAACAATAGCACCTCACATGATCTTCATGAAAGGTAGGGCATTCACACATACATCCTTCACTGCCTAGATACTAAATAAGAGCTAAAACGCAAGCCCTGTGATAGTGATAATTTATCTAAAAAATCATGTCTCCTTTTAAATGACAACTAGCAGGGGGAAAATGCAGGAGAATTTCTGCCCAACTGTATCCTGTCATTTGGACAAAAGAATATTTGTATCTTGATTTGGATCCATGCTAGAAATAGACGCGTGTCGATTGCAAAACACATAGAATCATGTTACATTCCTGTTCATTGGTAGCTCTGAACCTCCAACTGGGCGTCCCACTCTGGCTATCATTGTAGGATGGGTAATAGAGTGGAACAAAGATCAATTCACAGAGGAGAGTAAGAATGAAAGCAACTTTCCCCTTGAATGACAGGTAAAGATAGGCTAGAAGCCTGGTGGGAGATTGGTTTATTCACACCACCCTTGTGAGAACATTAATATTGCTCTGTCAGCACAGAACTGAAATGTCCAATAAATCTCTATCTAAAGGGAAATTTGTAAACAATAAACTGCAGAAGCTGTAACAGTTTAATTCATATCGAAGGGGCGGGGGCTCTACATCAAATGTTATTTGCAGGGCAGCCCAGAGTTGTCAAAGCATTTGCTTCCATTTGGAACAAATTTCACAAACTGGGAAATATGTATAATAGGGGGGAAAGCTGATCAATTGGTGGGACTCCGTTATCTGTTTTTCTGCAGTGAATAATTAAAAGGTCCGTCTTGCCCATCTTAATGAGAAGGTTGAATACGGTTTTAAAGCATATTAAAGCAATGGTCTGTTACAAGTTTGGACCACAATATGTGATGGTTAGGATGCCAACTACTAGAAATACACTGCTGCTCATTTATGTTGTTCGTTAGAAAGTTTCATGCTGACAAACAGCAAGGCGGGAAAATGTCCAACAACTGAGAGGACATTAAAATGGATTTGTCAAATTAATAGAGGCTCCAAATGGTTATAACCTATCTCTGAATTCAAGTTTATACTGCAGGAATAGTAAAGATGTGGGCGCAATATCTTGTTTTGGATCTGGACAGCCATTTCTTCAGAATGGTGTAGGATCTCCTGCCATGGATAGGAAGATAGTCCCTTCTAGCCCTATTATTCTATGTTTTATCTTCAATGATATGATGAAGGAACACTCCAAGTTATAATCTGGACTAGATGATAAGAAAAAGAATTTGGCTCTCCCAAATTATACCTTAGAATAGATGCTAAAGATCAGCTATAATATCCAAGAGAATTCTTTATGTTTAACTTGGTCCATCCTCAAATCATAGAATCGTTTCTATAATCCTGGGAATCCATCTTATTAAAAGATTTCTCAAAACAAAAAAGAGCTTCATTCATTGTTATTCAAGGCTTACGCGTGTTATATTGACTAAACCATTAATGATTAAATCACAATGCATGAATTCAGTGAAGAATTTTGACATGTGGTCATCTGAATCAATCAGCAATCAATGGTTGTTACCTCTGATTGTAGGTAATTCATAATTACTATGTGAAACTACATGGAAGTTATTGTTTAGATTCTGGAATTGAACCATTAGCCGATTCACAAATCAGAAGAGCTTTGGGGACAAAACAAGCAGAGAATATTGGGCTAAAATTGTGACTTCGTCTCGTTTTTCTGAGTTCCTTAACTCTGTTATTGCCCACTGTCTTCTTAAGATATCCTTCCTGATACCAAATCTGATCTTCAAGCTATCTTTGAGAACATTATAAGTCTATTGTTTTTTTAAAACCCACATTATGACATGCAAATGTTAATATAATGGATATTAGGAAAAGGAAAAAGTTCTGTGCAAGTTCTCGCCATTTCAAAACCCATTGGAGACAATTGGAAAACATTTTAAGGAGCACTTCAGTATCAGTAAAATTAATTATTAGTTTTTTGGATCCATGTGCAAATAGAGTATTAATCTTTGTCTTGTTTTTCAATTGAAAATTGAATTTGTGATTAACAGCAGAGGAGGGCAGACAGGAGGGAAAAAGCCAACTTCTGACATTTCATAAATGAAAAGCATTCTCTTATTTTGAATAATGAATACAAATATTTTGCTTTGACCGTATATATATATATATATATATATATATATATATATATATGATTAAAGGTCCATGTAATTAATGACACATGATTTTCCAATCTTACAGATGTCTTTGACAATTATGAACATAAATTATGAAATGGACCACTCAAACTCTGGAATGGGTAATTTAGATCTAGAACCAGGTCATTCTGGTACCCCTGAAATACACCTGTTGGGAGGATGAAGCATCTTAGCATCACTTTGGATGGACCTGTTTCAAGGTTGCAAAATTATTTTCTGAAGGATGAATGTTCAACATTGGAACATTTTACAAGTCCGTATAATGAGGCTGTATAGGTGCAGAAATTCAATAATATGGATAGAAATTGTAGGAGATGACCAGGCTAAGATTGAGGGAAGAGTTAAATGCACCATCAGTCTGGAGTCCCTCCGTGCCCACAAGTGATCTAAGTTCAGCCCACCTTGAATTCTGTTGGTTCTTATCTGACACCAATTTGCTTTGACCGTTAATAGTTCAGATTCTTGTAGAGTTCTTAAACTTGCAATCATCATCATCATCATCATCATCATCATCATCATCTCCTCCACTGGATTGTCTATCCACTGCATGATGAAGGCCTCTTCCACATGTTTCCAACCTATACAATCCTGAGCTTTCTTTTGCTAACTGGGCCCACTAAACTTGCTAACGTCGTCTCTCCATCTTGTTTTAGGTCTCTTTTTGTGGATGCTTTGTATTAAGTGGGATCCAAGCTGCTGAGCTCGTTGATCAGAAAGGTTGGCAGTTCAGCGGTTCAAATCCCTAGCGCCATGTAACGGAGGGAGCTCCCGTTCCTTGTCCCAGCTTCTGCCAACCTAGCAGTTCAAAAGCATGTAAAAATGCAAGTTGAAAAATAGGGACCCCTTTGGTGGGAAGGTAACAGTGTTCCACGCACCTTTGGCGTTTAGTCAGGCCAGCCACATGACCATGGAGACATTTTCGGACAGCGCTGGCTCTTCGGCTTTGTAACGGAGATGAGCACACATCCCCAGAGCCAGAAACGAAGAGCACATATGTGTGAGGGGAACCTTTACCTGTACTGTATGACTACCTTAGTCTACCTGCCATCAATTCTTCTTGCCATGTGACCAGCCCGTTTCCATTTCCACTCGTTTACTCTCTTGATGGCATTGTATATTTTCGTTTGTTCTCTAATCCACGTACAAGTCTTTCGATCTTGTCTTGTGATGCCGAGTGTGGCTCTTTCCATGGCTCTTTGCGCCCCTCGTAGCTTTTGTATCAATTGTGAGGTGAGTGTCCATGTTTCATTCGCCACTGCAAACTTGCAATAAAACTATATATTCATTTGAACTGCCTGGACTCCTGATTTGCTGTGCTTTGCTAGGCTAATTTTCTGTGGGACACAGTGAATAACTGAAGAGGACAATATGACTTCAGGATCTGTTCTGACACTGTAATTTCAGTGTCAACAACCCAAAGAAGAGGAGAACTAAATACATTTGGAACAGACTGAACAACTATAATAAAGTAGTACACTTTTGATAGGGGGAGAAAAAAGGCAGTGACACGCTTGTTAAGTAAATCTGGCTTCCCCATTGACCTAGTTTGTCAGAAGGATGCAAAAGAGGATCACGAGATCACAGGACATTGCAACTGTCGTAAATATGAGTCAGTTGCCAAGCATCTTAACTTTGATCATGTAACCATGGAGATGCTGCAATGGTCATAAGTGTGAAAAAGGATCATAACTCACATTTTGCAGTGCTGTTGTAACTTTGAACGGTCACTAAATGAGCTCTGTAATATGAGGACTACCTGTAATAACTTTCCTTGGATGATTTGATATTGTTGTTCCAAACAAAACCGGTGGAGAGGAAGTGGTTAAGCCATGATCAGTTCAACCTATCCTTGCACCATATATTTTATTTATTGTACTCATAATAACGTCCTTCTCCAAAGCTTATGGAACTATAAATTCTTTGCCCTAATTGATTTTATTTCTTGAAACAGAATCAGACCTCAAATAAATCATAATCATGATTTATCTCCTGCCATCGGCTGAAGTATTTCAGAAGAAATGAGCCATCAGGTTGTGCACTGGGTCTAACTGAACCTAAATAATGGAATTCAGGGAAAATGTGTTTAGGCATAATGTTTAAGGAATTTACAAAACAAAAATTCAGATTAAAAAGGTTCTATTCACTCCTTCAACCTCCTTTATAGTTTCTTTCATATTTATAGCCGAAGATTTACGGTGGCTTATAAATATATCATTAATAGTGGTTTATGTTCCCAAAATAGTTTACTTGAAGGAATACTTATTCCCATACCAATATGGCATAATTTAAAATTGTTTACGAATAATTTTCACTAGCCTCTTTAGTGGGGTAGGAAACTATAGTTCACCTTTCCTACCAATTAGTTAAAAAAACTCTAGATTTGAGCCATTATTAGGAAGTTGAACTTCTCAGTTGTGGCCTCTGAGTTACAGAAGCATTTTCAGAAAATTTACACCGTCAAACTTAACCATATCTATTTAAGCTTGGGGCTTATTTTAGCTTTTATCTCTTATTTTGTCTCTGTGGTTCAGAATGTTCAAATATTATTTTTGCATCAGGTGACATATAAAGGTTTTGCGATAAAAATCAAAGTGGTTATGGCTCAAATTGGCCCTAACATTTTCCAGTTAAGTTACTTCCTCTTTACTAACCAACGCTTGACCTATAGACTAATAAATCTATTTTAGCTTAACAAAAGCCCGCTCTCTGGTGAATATGAATCTGGATAAGATGGGGTAATTCCCCCCCACCCAAGAATTTACTACTGATCTTTGATTTGTCAGCTCCAGTTGGTGGGAGTTCCAATTTCTAATAAATAAAGTACTGCATCAAATAGTTATATTTTTTTCCTTCCATTAGTTAGCAGAGGTAAGCATTTTGGTCTCATAAATGAGATGGGTCTGTAACTTTCATCCTTCCTCTCTAACTGATCTTACTGGATGGACTCAGGAAAATTCTCAATAGTTATCTGAAAGGCCTGGTTTATAGACTACAAAGAAAACATTAAAACATCATGATTATTTCAATTAATTGTCCCGACATCCATCCATCCTTCTCTCCCGCTGTCTCTCTCTCTCTCTTTCTCTGCATCAAATTACAGTCCCAGAGTCCTTTATTCTTTTTAATCCATGTGTTTGTTTGTTCAGCATCAGGTGACTACCTCACTTCCTGATCACCTGTGGAAACAGAATGAGTTCTGACGTCTTTCTTTATGTCACTCCAGTTGCTCCTATAGAGATAAATGAAGTTCTACGAATGTACTAGCCATCTCTTTAAAGGGGATTTCCAAGTAATTTGTTGAAGAATTCAGACTCAAAAGCATGATGCATTCAGAGGTTATTACCTTGTTTGGGTTCTAGTTCAGGAGAGAGATTGGTATAAAAAGGTATTCTTTAAATTACACCCTGAGCTGGTCTTTTGCTTCCTGAATCCCAATAACTGCTAGATAGATCCCAATAAACAGTTAGGGTTTTATTGTTTTCTTCATTCGTGCATATTTATATGCTATAGTTTTCTTCTATAGCATCTCATTCATACAACCATACGCCACCTTGCCAAATCGCCTATTATCTTTTTGGCAATGATCAAAAGAAGAAAGTGATTCATTTTGGATGCAAACATGTTTTAACTCTATTTGTGACACTCAATAAATAAATTACAGGTTTTATAATATTCCCAGAGAACTGCAGTTATTAACTTCACACGCTTGGAAGAATGAATTAAATGCCTTTGCAAAAAGCTACTATGTTCTCACCATCATATTATTGTCTTGCTTCCTTCCGTCCTTCCTTCCTTCCTTTCTTTTCTCCTCCTCCTTCATTTCTTTCTTTCTTTTGTTACTTTCTCCTTCTCCTTTCTCTCTTCTTTTTCTCTTTCTTTCTTTTGTTTCTTTCTTCTTTTCCTTCCTTCCTTCCTTCCTTCCTTCCTTCCTTCCTTCCTTCCTTCCGGTTCAGCCTTCTAATATGGAGTAAGAACAATTACTGATGAAAATAAAAGCAGATGGGTTCCTGTCTTGGATAGTTTACAGCATCTTATAAATTCTACAAAATGAAAATGAATTATGTATTATTGGGTTTTACATAAGGTCACCATCTGACCTCTGACCCTTCCCTTTTTTCTCATTTGGCTCAATTATTTGAGGAAATGACAGATTTGATCTCTTTTCAAACTGTATTAGAAAGGGCTTCTTTATTTTGGCCCCCAGCAGCACTGCTCTGTCAGAAGTCACCCAAGTGCATTAATTATGATTGATTTAGGGAGTCTATAAGGTGATTATTTCTAGGATTCTACTGCTGTGCTAAAACCTTTTGACCCTCCCCCGCCCCATAGGCCACACAGCCAAACGGAAACCAAAAGAAGATTTAAGAGCAGTGGGGTGACCGGAGAGCTTGCTTCTCTTCTGTGTTTGAATTCAAAACATTTCAAGACACTCAAGCAAATCTGATGGATTGAATTACTGGGAGTTTCTGCTGCTATTTCACAGCCTGAGATCTCAAATATCCATCCTTCTACTCTATTTGTCTCTATTTTATCTACTATCATTATATATCTCTTCTTTTCTCTTCTCTTCTCTTCTCTTCTCTTCTCTTCTCTTCTCTTCTCTTCTCTTCTCTGTCTCTCTCTCTCTTACACACGCACATAACACACACACATACACATTCACACACTATCTATCTATCTATCTATCTATCTATCTATCTATCTATCTATCATCTATCTATCTATCTATCTATCTATCTATCTATCTATCTATCTATCTACTTCTCTCTTCTCTCTCTCCATAGGTATCATTGATGTATCTATCAATCATCTATCTATCTTCAGTATTCACAGAACGACACTAAAGAAAATTGCTCTGATATATCCCATTTTGTGTTCTGTTACTGAAAAGAAAGAAAGAAGAAGGAAAGAGAAAGGAGGAAGGAAGAGAAAGGAAAGGAAAGAGAGAGAGAAAGAGAGAAAGAAAGAATGAAAGAAAGAAAGCTTAATATTGACCAATATCATCCATTCTCAACTTTGGCACATCAAACCCTCTCCCAAGTTGTAGAAAGGCAATGGAGGGTGAAGGGGAGAATTGAAGAGTCCCATTCTTTTCCTCCTCAACATATTTTTAAAATGACAGTACTAATTAAAGAAATGAAAGAAAAAGGGGCCACTGTCAGTTTTGATGTAAAGTGCTGAATTTTAATAAGCTCAGTGATGGAAGTGAACTCAACTTTTCCAAATACCCCCTCCACATTGTCTGAGAACAGGAGAAGTGGGGGAGGAATCATGTGTTGAAACTCTGGTTACTGAATATCTGAATTCCAGGCTTAGAAATGAAATTCAGACAATCAAGTTTGGGAGAGATGAGGATGGAGGGGAGAGACATATAGGAGAGAGAAGGTTGAGTTGGGAAGGATGGAAGGCTGAGTCAACCTTATGATTCTTGACGAATGTATCTTTTCTTTTATATACACTGAGAGCATTTGCACCAAGACAAATTCCCTGTGTGTCCAGTCACACTTGGCCAATAAAGAATTCCGTTCCGTTCTGTTCTGTTCTGTTC
>NW_020769373.1:3018187-3040618 GCF_900518735.1 Pseudonaja textilis | reverse complement strand
TTCTATTCTATTCTATTCTATTCTATTCTATTCTATTCTATTCTATTCCATTCCATTCCATTCCATTCCATTCTATTCTATTTTCTATCCTATCCTGGCCTTTCCTTCTGCAGAGACTGTGTCGAGATGCCACCCTTCCTTCTGCCAAACTTTACAATGACACCAGAATTTGATTTTCTAGACCTTTTGACAGGGTAGGATTACCCTTCACTGTCAGTTCTGCGTGAAAGGTAGTGATTTGATTATTTTGTTGTTGTGAACATGGGTGTGGTTGTCACAATGAATCAGTGAGGATATACTGGCATATCAGAAAGCCAGAGGCTGTCATTACGGGATCATGATCGGAGGTTGCACGTTGCATAATTATTCCGGCATCGCATTAAAGCTTCTGTTCACACTCACAGGGATATTGAATTCAAAGCTTTCCTAGCTTGCAAGGATACAGGAAGTCCTCGACTTACAGGCAAAATTAAGCCCAGAATTTATGATGCTAAGTGAGAAATGTGTTAAGCGAGTTTTGCCCCATTTTACAACTCCTCTAGCCACCTCCGTTAAGTGAACGGCTGCAATTGTGCAATTAGTAACACCGTCATTAAGTGAATCAGTTTTCCCCATTGAGTTTGCTTGTCTGAAGATTGCAAAAGGGGATCATGTGACCACTGGACACTGCTACTGTCACAAATGTGAGTTGGTTGCCAAGCATCCGAATGTAAATCACGTGACAGTCGGGATGCTGGAATGGCCATAAGTTGGAAATCTGGTCATAAGTCATTTTTTATTCAATGCCATTGAAACTTTGTACCATCACTAAATGAATTGTTGTAAATCAAGGACTACCTGTGCTCTAAGAGGAAGCACATTGGATGCCTAGAATTATGTTAAACTGAGCTAGATAGCTCAACAACCTGATTCAGTCCAGATACTTACCTGTAATAGCAATGGCAATAGCACTTAAGACTTATATACCGCTTCCTAGTGCTTTACACCCCTCTCTAAGTGGTTTACAGAGTCAGCCTCTGGCCCCCAACAATCTGGGTCCACATTTCACCCACCTAGGAAGGATGGAAGGCTGAGTCAACCTGGAGCCTGGTGGGATTTGAACTGCCAAATTGCAGGCAGCAGAAGTAACCTGCAGTACTATGCTCTTACCACTGCTCCAGCGTGGCTCATGATGATAAGCAAATTACTTTTCTTGGCTCCTACAACTCTCCATCAGAAGATGATGACTTTGGATGGATTGCATCAGTAATGGGATTAATTTTTTTTTTTACAACCAGTTCTGTGGGGGTGGCTTGGTGGGAGTGGCTTGGTGGATATGGCAGGGGAAGGTTACTGCAAAATCCCCATTCCCTCCCCACCCCACTAACCTGCTTTCCAGCTCCTTTCTCCTGTGTCAGGCAACCAAAGAAGACCCAGCCAATCAGCTGGGACTCAATGGGAGGCAGAGAATAGATGGGAGCAGGGCCAGTCAGAGGTAGGATTTGCGCTACCAGTTCTCCAGAACCGATCAGAACCTGCTGAATACAGTGCTGATTTATGATAGGAGTTCTTACACTTCCAGTTGCTCTCATTAAGCGAATCCCACATGGTCATTAAGCACAAGATGATGTCCCAAAGATGCTTTTGAACCTTCAGCCGGGACCTGGATGACTGAGAACCTCCATAGACACAAGATCACATGGTCACCTGTACGAGATGACCATCAGGCTGAGCCCGAGGGAGGGGTCAAATGCATTATCAGTCTCGAGTCCCTTTGTGCCCATAAGAGTCTACCTTGTATTATCTACCACCATTTCTAGCAGTTCACAAGAAATATTTCATCCCAATTTCCCATGATGGCCACTGAAGGATACATCAATCCTGGACTTCTTGCTGAGAATTAAAAATGTCTATTTTTTTAAACATCTGATAACACCTGTTTTAAGGGAGGGGGGAAAAGTTTGGGGAGGGGAAGCCGGAGATATTCAAGTCTTCATTATTGAAATTGTTGCAACATGTGATTGAATAGAATTACCTACAAAGAGAAATGTGACATTTTAACATTATACAATCAAGTTACTTGTGGCAGCTGACACCTCTCTCCTTGACGGAGACTAGATCTCAAAGCGGCATTCACAGAGAACTCTATCCATTCAAATCAACCCTGCAATTTAATTTTCAACAGATCCATATATTTGAGAACGGCACTTTCTTCAGTCAAGCACAAGTGTGTTTTGACAGACACGTATTCAAGGGAATTTAGCAAAATGCCAAAGTCAGGTGGCCCTTGTAGATTTGTAGGCCCATCGGGCCATGAGGAAAGAGGTGGATCGGGAGTCTCCCGTGGTCAGATGCATGAAATTTCTCCTGGTCACCCAGATTTGACCTAGGCCCAGATGCTAAATGAAGACAAAGTACCCAACGTTGCAGCACAAATATCTGAGTTTTGTGCAATAGCATAGAAGAACTCATCAAACCCATATCAAACCCTGATGCCCCATTATCCGGGGTGGGCTTCAAAGATTTTTTAGCAATGGGTTGTCTACCCAGTTGCTGGGTGGGCTTGGGCATGGTAGGCGTGGCCTACTCAGCCTCCTGCACCATGGCAGGAGAAAGGGGCGTTTTTTGCTTCCCTGGGATCCGGAGGCTTTCCTCGAATCTCCAAGAGGGCAAAAATGGCCTCCCTGGGCTCTGGAGGCCCTCTGGAAGTTGGAAACGGGCCTATTTCTGTCCTTCCTGAACATCCGGGGTGACCCATTTTCGCCCTCCCTAAACCTCCATGCACAGCCTGCAATTACCTGCATTCAAAATGAACCGTGTGGGGACTCCTGGGATAGGTAAGGTAGGGCAGACGGGCCCAGCCAGCCAGGACTGGGATTTGGGGGTTTACAAACCACAGAGAATCTTAGTTAGGGACTCTCCTGAACCCCTGCAGCGACCCCCTGCCTAATATCCCACAATAACAACAGCAGTAGCACTTAGATTTATATACCACTTCACAGTGCTTTACAGCCCTCTCTAAGTAGTTTTTTTTTTTTTTACATTCAGCCTTTCACCCCCAACAATCTAAGAGAGATTGAGTTGGCAGAGATGGGATAAATAACCCTAAAATTAATCTGTAGGGAGTTTTTTTATATGTATCTTTTGTCGGTCTTTCTGGTGGAGTTCCATCTGATTCTGCAATTTTTAAAAAATAAATGAACAAATAACAGGAAGAAAATTGGGCATTGGAAATGTCCCAGGAAAACGTATTTCTCTACCTAGCTTTCTGACATAGAAGCATTTTGGCACACGGTTACCCCTCTGCTTTAAGGCAAGACATATTTTGGGAGAGACCTTGTCAGAGATGTCATGTATTGTACATTTCTTCCCAATATGGCGAGTTTTTGCAAATCATAACTTTGCAATTTGTTTTTGTAAAACGTGAGATGGCATTCTCGGACATTGCAATAGCACTTAGACTTATATACCACTTCTCCATACTTCACAGCCTTTTCTAAGCGGTTTACAGAGTCAGCCACTTGCCCCCAACAGTCTGGGTCCTCATTTTACCCACCTTGGAAGGATGGAAGGCTGAGTCAACCTGGAGTCTGGTGGGATTCAAACTGCCAAACTGCCAGCAATTGGCAGTCAGCAGGATTAGCCTGCAATCCAGCAGTCTAACTACTCTGTCACCACAGCTCTTAATATATTATAGTTACATCTACATTTATAGTTACATAATTGAACATAGGCTGTATCCCAGATTTCACTTATTAGATGTTAGGTTATTGCACAAAGGTATTTTAACTCTGCCTTCAATTTTATTTTGTTCATAATCCATACTGGTCTTTGATCACAATTAATTGAAATTGAATTAACCTGTATGAAATTTCCAAGAAATATTCTGATTTCAGTTGAATTTTAGTATTTACAATTATTTGTATCTGTGTATGTATTGGAATACAGCATTCTAAGGTTATTTTTTTTTTTTACAAATCCACCAGACTTTTCAAAATGACCAATGAAAAAATGAACCACCAAATTATTTAATTCCTTTCCTTTTAGAAATGATTACTGTGGAAGCGAATCTTCTGGGTTTTCAGTAAAAACTTTGCACAGACGCCATCTCTTTCCTCCCAGAGCATTGTGTTTTTACTTACACCCCCTCCTCCAAGGTTATTTCTATAGAACTTGCAAAATCCAGAAGAAACTCTTCAAAAAAACCCAAATAGTTGTTCAGAATGGATGATGTCAGTTTGCAAATTCATATTTTCGAATTTGAAAGGACGGGTTCCTTGGCTACCAATATATTCACTTTTTATGTCTGGTTATTTTGTTTTATAGCATGAAATAGTTTGCCTGGCCCCACCACCTCACTTTAAAAAAAATGCGGGGGGAGGGAACCAAAGTAACAATAAATATTCAGGGTTTGGGGGATGGATTGCACAGGTGGGGACATTTAAAGAACTTAATTAACAAGTTCCAATCTTATGGAGTCTTCTCTTTTTTTAAAAAAAAAAGTGGGGGAAGAAAAATCAAATAAGGTTCATCCAATTAAATTTCAGAAGAAGAGAGGGGGGTTTGTTAGCTTACAGGGGTTTTTTTTTTTAAGAGAAGCTTCTGCAGATTGAAATCGTCCAAGCTGATTAATTCAGTGAAAAGCCGCCTTGTGCAGAGTTTCCACCAAGTTATAAGCACTTGAGCATTTTTAGAGCCCAAATTTAATTATAGCCTTTTGATATTCAGGCTTTGCTCCAAAGAAATCCCTCGAATTCCCATAATAGTCGGTGATGTCATTCTCTACTATAACTCCCAACTTTCCCCCTCTCTCCCGCTCCTCAAAACTTCAAGCATTTTCCATGTCAATGGGGGAAGAGAATGCAAAACAAAGCAAAAAAGAAAAAAGAAAACAGGCTAAATCACAACTATTTTTTTCCCTGAGCCTTACATTTCTGGCTTTGAAAACAGATAGATTTTGTTTTTCTCCAAGGGGAGAATCCTGGGCTCAAAATTCGCCGCCTGAAATTAAGTTTTGAAGGACAAACATGGGTTTTCAAATCAGCCATTCTTTTACTCATCCGTGCTTTTCTTTGAAATGATGAATTTTCCTAAGAGAGATGAAGCCAAAAAGGAAACTGGGAGTTTGGGATGGTGGGGTGGGGGGGTGGAGGTAAAGAGACAGAAAATGGATGAGAGAAGCAGAAGGAGAAAGAAAGAGAGAGGGGGAGAAAAGAGTGAGAAAGAGAGAGGGACGAAGAGAGAGAGAAAGAGGGAAAGAAAAAGGGATAAAAGAAAAGGAAAGAAAGAAAGAAAGAAAGAAAGAAAGAAAGAAAGAAAGAAAGAAAGAAAGAAAGAAAGAAAGAAAAGAGAGAAAGAGAGAATTTTCATTTGTATAAGCTGCAAACCCCCCACCCCCCCAGGCTGGGGAATTTTCAATTATATATATCTAATTATGGCTGTCACTTGATGAATTGAGCAAAAGACATTTTTGGGTACCCCCCCTTCCTCTTTTTTTGTCTCTTCGTCATCTTTTCTCAGAGAATGATTATAGCACACTTTACACAACTAATTGCCTTGCTGCTTATTAGTGATACAATTATGCAAGCCAAGGCTCCTTGTGTGTGAACAACCATCTGCAGAAGAAGGAGGGGGTAGTTGACACTATTCAAAACTATCCATAATTTAACCGATGTTATTCCAACGCACTGAGCTCACACAATAATTCTGCCTTCATATTTCATAGGCTTTCTGGGCCTAAGGAAGGCTAGGAGCTGTTTTTTTTTTTTTTGAACTTTTCTTCTTACTCTCCCACCCCTCCTTTAAAAGAAAAAAGAAGAAGAAGAAGAAGAAGAAGAAGAAGAAGAAGAAGAAGAAGAAGAAGAAGAAGAAGAAGAAGAAGAAGAAGAAGAAGAAGAAGAAGAAGAAGAAGAGAAAGAAAGAAAGAAAGAAAGAAAGAAAGAAAGAAAGAAAGAAAGAAAGAAAGAAAGAAAGAAAGAAAGAAAGAAAGAAAGAAACTTGTCTCTTCATGGTTCTCCTCTTCAGCCTGGTTGAGAATTTAAAAGAAAGGAATGGTGGAGAGAGAAAGTCATTCAAATCTTGACACATGCACACAAAAAGGAAGGAAGCCAGCCATGGCTAATGTTTCTTCTTCTTCTGGATTGTTTTCTTCAAAACTTCAGTCGGCCAATTCAAAAAAAGAAATGCAGCTATTAGATTTCATCTTATTTTTCAGATGGGAATTTGAGAAAATTTGTTAATGTCTTCCTAAACAAGAGGAAATGTGTTATCTTCAAAAAAAAAAAAGTATATTTTGGAGAAACAGTCCCAAGGGTGCTTTGTCAACTTTCTTTATTTGTCCATGAAGATGTTTCACTTCTCATCCAAGAAGTTTCTTCAGTTCAGCAAAATGTCTTCAAGGAAAAACCAAGTAAGTCCGGTTGCCTCTTGAAAAAAGCACCTTTGGCTCAACCATGATCTGGATGGCTGAGAAACTCTGTAGACATTGGAGTAACTGAAATGGATGAATTTCTCTAACTAGGTTGAGAGCTTTCTGGATGTTCAGTTTGAGATATAAATAAAGAAGCAAAAATGAGTTGAATATTCGCAGTATGTATTGCTTTCTTTCTTGAAAAGAGAAAAGGAGAGAGAGAACTTGACTTTCTGTCAAAAAAGAAAACAACTCCATTCCAATCCTATGTTAGACCCTTCACATCTTGGACATAAACTGTTTCAACTCCTACCCTCAAAATGACGCTGTAGGACACTGCACACCGGAACAACTAGACACAAGGACAGTTTTTTCCCAAACGCTATAACTCTGCCAAACAAATAATTCCCTCAACACTGTCCAACTATTTACTAAGTCTGCACTACTATTACTATTAATCTTCTCATCACTCCTTATCACCCATCCCCTCCCACTTGTGACTGTATGACTGTAACTTTGTCGCTTGTATCCTTACGATCTATATTGACTGTTTCCTAGTATGATTTGATTGCTTATTGTACTCTCTGACTATCATTAAGTGTTGTACCTGATGATTCTTGATGAATGTATCTTTTCTTTTATGTATACTGAGAGCATTTGCACCAAGACAAATTCCTTGTGTGTCCAATCACACTTGGCCAATAAAGAATTCTATTCTATATTGCCTGTTTCTTTCTACTCTGTTTAACCTTCTCTTGAGGAACACTGGAAATATAATTCAATCTCCCATGTTTATAACTATTTCAGGTTTCCAGTAACAAAATGAAGATATTTCCCATTATTCTGCTAATATGTTCTGACTGGATAACCCTTCACACATGAATCTTGAGATATATTTCCTGATTTGTGCCTGCTATGAACCCAAACTCCTTATGATGGCACCTAGGATCTGGTGGGACACAATCTAAAACCATCGTTCCTCATCCTGTTGATTGCCTGGTCAGTTCAATGGTTCCTTGGGAACTCAAGATCTGATTTCCATGTCATTCATTTCCATAGCTTGCTGACACATGCACTTTGAAGAGGGCACAGTCTGATGCCTTCCCCTCCCCCCCAAACTGTGCTAAGCCTTAAACTTTGGTATATAAACCATCATGGCATAGGTCACGGAAGGTGTTAAGCATAACTGGATAAGTCACGTCAATGCTTGGCACAATCTGAAAAAAACAACAACAGCCAACTCTTTAGCAAGTGGCCTTCACGCCCCAGATTACAAAGCTGTGGTGATAACATGGTTGTGATAGCAAACCACTGGTAATGCACTGAAGCGAATTTAGATCTTGGACAAAGTGTGCATCTGTCCAATTAACCACAAAAATGTTTTGATAGCATATTTCCCAGGCCCGGTAAAGTTAAACATTCCTCACAGTTTCTCTACAGCTGCCTTCCTGTAAAATCCCCTCTTAGTCGACATAATCAAACAGCTCGGGAATGGCAGTCCTACACATCTGGATGGCATAGGTCACATCACAGTCCTTTAGGGCATTTGATTTTTCCCATCCTAATAGGTTTTCCCCAACTGCTATGACCATCAGTTACCATTTGATTCCTTCTCCACCATTTGACAAGTTAATGTTCCTCTTTGTTATTAGGTTTCTCTTACCAAAGTTAATATTCCGTTGAGATCTCCCACACAGAGGAAAAAACATATCTCTGACCCTCCCATAAGGCGGCCTTCAAGCTACGAATGTGATGCTCCCTCAAACTCTTCATCCTGAAAGTCTCAGGAGGGGAAAAATGAATTTTTTTCTAAAAGTTGTATATGTGTGTGTGTGCTGTGTAACCTCCCTCCCACCCCTCACAGTGAAGACAACAGGAGTAACTAACTGTAGCAGGATTTTCATCCTTTCCCAGAAAACTTCCAATCCACCTGGTCCTTCAACAGTGGCTTTAGGAAGGATTTGGGATGAGCGGGGAGTTGATTTAGTGCTTAAGACACCAGGCTAGAAACTGGGAGACAGTGAATTCCAGTTCCAACTCAGGTATGAGAGCCAGCTGGAGGACTTTGGGCCAATCACCAGCAGAGTCTAAGTTCTAGTCCCACCCAGAGGTGGTATTCAGCCGGTTCTGACCAGTTCTAGAGAACTGGTAGCGGAAACTTTGAGCAGTTCAGAGAACCAGCAAATGCAGTAACCTTCCCCCAGGAGTGGGGAGGGAATGGGGATTTTGCAATATCCTTCAAGCCACGCCCACCAAGCCACACCACGCCCACCAAGCCATGCCCACAGAACCAGTAGTAAAAAAAAAATTGAATCCCACCACTGGTCCCGCTTTAGGCATGAAAAACAATTAGGTGACTTTAGGCCAATCACCGGGATTCGGCGAGTTCTAGTCCCACTTAGGCATGAAAGCCATCTGGGTGACTTGGGCCAGTCACTCTCCTTCAACCAAATCCACCTCACAAGGTTGTGCTTGTGGTAAAAATAGAAAGAGGGAGCATTAATTATGCTCGCCACCTGAAGTTATTTATAAAAACAATAAACATGGGATAAAAATCAATCAACCAATAAAATTATGGCATGTGAGCTTATTTCTGATCTGTGCAAGGAAAAGAACCGGTGTTATAATGTTGTTTAACATAGCCCAAGATTGATCTCTACAACTGTCAATGAATAAGGAGATTTTTTTTCTCACAGTGAGAACAATTAACCAGTGAAATGACTTCCCTCCAAAAGTTGTAGGTGCTCCAACACAACACCCATTAGTATAACAGCAAGAAGCTCCTTACAGAATAGTTTGAGGAGGAAGTCAACATGTTTTTATTTTTTTTATTTATTTATTTTGTCAAAAGCTTACAATACAACAGAAATAAGAATGAACATAAGTTTAAATATAAGAAATAGGTACGAATAAATGGGGAGAATAGGACAGGGATGGTAGGCACGATTGTGCGCTTATGCACGCCCCTTACAGACCTCTTAGGAATGGGGTGAGGTCAATCGTGGATAGTTTAAGGTTAAAGGAGTGAGGGTTAGAGGATGTAACAACAGAGTCAGGTAGTGCATTCCAGGCATTGACCACTCTGTTGCTGAAGTCTTACTTCCTGCAATCAAGTTTGGAGTGGTTTATGTCAAGTTTATATCTGTTGTGTGCTCTTGTGTTGTTGTGGTTAAAGCTGAAATATTCATTAACTGGTAAGACTTAATGCTTCTGAAGGACCAAGCAACCTGGTGATGGAAAAAGAAAAAGTCACTCTGGAAGCTCTCTAAGTTATTTCCCCCCCAGAGCTGCAAAAATACATTGTAAAACAGGGAGAACATCTGAGGACAAATCTTTAATTTGAGGGCAGTCGTCATGAGGAGTTCAGTTTTGCAAGCTGAGTAGCTAATAATCTGTAACACCATTGTCAGAAATTATTGGTCAGAGAATGGATTACTCCGAGCATGGTAGCCATCGTGATCTGCTAGAAGAAGCATCCAATAAACTAGGAGCACTGTGGCGGTTGCTGGTTGCCGCCAGGAAAAAGACAAATGGAACTTAAGTCTGGAAAATAAACCAGTCTGGGAGAAACCTATATAATAGTCAATGGATTGGCTGTATCCCATCTCAGAACATCTCTGAGATAGTTGTAAAAATGTTTGCTCAGTTTATAGCTCCAGAGTGTACATAGTATCTGCTCCTAGTCTTATTCTAAAATATTCTGGAAATAGATCAAGGGGGAGGAGGAGAGGGAGGAGAGGGAGGGAGGAAGGAAGGAAGGAAGGAATGGAGGGAGGGAGGGAGGAGGAAGGAAAAAAGAGAGGAAGGAAGGAATGGAGGGAGGGAGGGAGGAGGAAGGAAAAGAGAGGAAGGAAGGAATAGAAGAAGGGAGGGAGAAGAAAGAAAGGAAGGAAGGAAAAGAGGGAGGAAAGAAGGAATGGAGCAAGGGAGGGAGGAAGGAGGAAGGAAGGAGTTATTGGGTGGAATGAAGGGTTGCTGGAACGCTGATAGAAGGAAGGCAGGAAAGAGAGAGGAAGGAATGGAGGGAGGGAGGAGGAAGGAAGGAAGGAAGGAAGGAAGGAAGGAAGGAAGGAAGGAAGGAAGGAAGGAAGGAAGGAAAGAGAGAGAGGAAGGAATGGAGGGAAATAGGGAGGAGGAAGGAAGGGAGGAAAAGAGAGAGGAAAGAAGGAACGGAGCAAGGGAGGGAGGAGGAAGGAAGGAAGGAAAAAGAAAGAAAGAAGGAAGTGTTCTTGACTCTGCTTTTATTTCCCAGCCACAAAATACCGTTCCAACATAATCTTCAGCCTTTCAGAAAGGGATAAAATCCATTACTTATGCAGCAAATGTTTTTTAATGCAACAAAGAGGGGGAATAAAAATGCCTTAGAAAGAGTTTTATTAAAAACAAATTCCCACAGTAAATACATATACTCTCTGATTCCATGGTGAAGCAGCCAAGGCGCCTCCGGTAAGTGCAATGGGAAGTACTTATAAATTACTCGAAATAAAAAACATTGTTGCCTGGACATCAGGGTTGAAACGCTGCAGCTTGTAATAAATTAACCCAGCGCTTCACTTCCCCTCGCCTAACAAAGCGGCCATTTGTCTGACTAACCCACATTCATGTGTGAGTTATATTTTCACAACTCCAAGAGCATTCATTTGCAAATCATCCCATCGTTTTAATGCTAGCATTTTAAATACCTTAAGAACTAATAAATAAAGCAAAGTAGAGCAAACAGTGGGCTTTTTGCCTTAAACCCAGCCTCGTTTGTGTAGGTTTTCCCCTCCCTCCCCCTTCTCTTTTCTCTCTTTCTCTCTCTCTCCTTTTTCCCCTTTCAAAATAATTTTATGCATTCTAAAAGTTTTTTTTCCCATACCCCCCACCCCAAAAAAACCCGTTCTGGATAAAAATGCCCCTTTGCAATTTTACTTTTCTTAGTTAGAGCAAGATCTTTCCCGTTTTCCTTCCTTCTTTGGCTGGGAAGGTTTGGAAAGTTGGAATTTTGATGTGAGTTTTATTTCTTTCTGTTTGCCCTGATACAGAGATGAAATCAGGGGTGGGATTCTTCCAGTTCGCACCTATTCACTAGAACCGGTTGTTAACATTCTAAGCAGTTCGGAGAATCAGTTGTTAGAAGAAATTCCTGGCCTAATCCTGTAAGGAAGGCAGGAAGGAAACATTCTGGTGTTGCTTACAGAACCTACCTCTCCGTTAACCCTTATTACATTCTTGGCAGAACTAGATTTCCTGTCTCAGGAACTTCTCTGGAGTTTTTTTCCCCTCCTTTTCTGGTACTTTGCTTGTGTGGAGTGACCATTCAAAGTTACAATGGCACTGAAAAAAGTGACTTATGACCCTTTTTCACACTTACGACTGTTGCAGCATCTCCACAGTCATGAGAGGCCAGGCGAGGAGATGCGTGCCTCGATGTGAGTGATATTGAGTTGGCCACGCCCAGCCAATAACATGACCACCAAGCCACGTCCACCTAGTCACATGACCACCAAGCCACGCCCATTAACTAAGCCACGCCCACAGAACCAGTTGTTAAAAAATTTGAATCCCACCCCTGGATAAAATGCATACGTGTTTTGGGTAGGTTTTGTCCTCCACATGTTCCCCAAACAGACAGTTTGGGGACCCGCTTAAGATATCTTATTTACTCAGTAAGTGCATTCTTACTATAGCTATAGGTCTAAACAATTTTGGGGGGGGGAGGGAGAGAAACTTCCTTTTAATCATTTAGTAACAATCATCTATCTTTTCCATGAACTGACTGGATTTAGTTGTTAATGCAAGAATTCACACTTGCAATTTTATTGCCGTCGAGTTGACAGTGTAAAGTCTTTAGAAAGTGTCGTGTAGCTAAAAAATACATTTTAAGTGGGATATCTGTCAAAAAACCAACAACAACACCCTCCGTATTGTTACTGTGAAAAATGTATTCCAAAATATGTGAATTTGGGTAAGCATCTCTTTGTTTTCTGTAAAGTTCAGCATTGCAGAAATGAATTTACTGTTTGAGCATAATGTGATTGGAGCGTTGACATCACAATTGATCCCCACATTTTGGTCGCTGAGGGAAACATTTGGGGAGTGAATTTTGTCCCATTTTACGACTTTTCTTGCCCCAGTTGTTAAGCGATCCCGGCTTCCTCCTTCACTTTACTTAGCAGAAGTTTGCCAAAGGGGATCACTGCCAACCCTCATAAATATGAGTCAGTTGCCGATCGTCCAAATTTTGATCACATGACCAGGGAAATGATGAAGTGGTCATAAGTGTGAAAAACGGTTGTAAGTTACTTTCTTTTCAGTGCCGTTGTAACTTGGAACAGTCCCTTTCAAGAAGAGACTGGGCTGCCATCTGTCAGAAATGGTGTGTGGGGGGGTGTCTCCTGCTTGGGCGGGGGTGGGGGGTTGGACTAGATGACCTACAAGGTCCCTTCCAACTCTGTTTATCTATCTATCTAAATGAACTGTGAGAAGTCAAGGTCTTTTGCAAGGGTTGCATTTGGGGAGGGAAATTGCATACTCCAGCTCTGGCAATGGAAGAGTACGGGCTCAGCACCTTCCCTTCCATCTCAGGTTCCTGCAGCTTTTCCCAATTGGTTAGGACAGGCGGCTGTTCAACTGGTGGGGTTTTCTTCCTCCAGGTGGAACAGGGGATGAGGGGGAGAGAAAGCTGTGGAATGCCTGTCTGCTCAGAGGCTGCGGTGGGGGAGAAGGATCTTCCATCACTGAAGAGGCTGGATGGCTGTTTGTCTGAAGCAGTGTAGAGTCTCCTGCTCGGCCAAGGGGGTGGTCTAGATGACCTCCCAGGACATTTCCAGCTCAGTCGGAAACGGGGTGGGGAGTTTTAGGGAGGGAGGCGAGGGTTCTCTGAAGTTAGTGTGGGTGAAGGCAGAGGTGGGATTCAGCAGGTTCTGACCAGTTCTGGAGAACCGGTAGCGGAAATTTTGAGTCGTTCGGAGAAACGGAAAATCCCATCTCTGACTGGCCCCGCCCCCATCTATTCTCCACCTCCCGAGTCCCAGCTGATTGGCTGGGTCTTCTTTGATTGCCCTGCATAGGAGAACGGAGCTGGAAAGCAGGTTAGTGGGGTCGGAAGGGAATGGGGGTTTTGCAATATCCTTCCCCTGCCATGCCCACCAAGCCACACCTACCAAGCCATGCCATGCCACACTCACCAAGCCCTGCCACACCTACCAAGTCACACCCACAGAACCAGTAGTAAAAAAAAAGTTGAATCCCACCACTGGGTGAAACCACAACCTTCTTACTCCTGGGGAAGCCTTGGGTTGGGCTATAGGACTGATTGTGTGAACCTAGGCTTGCCTTTACCTGATTCATGTCAGGTGAAAAAGAGGCTTGGATGGCCATTTTGTTTATGAAATGGGATAGAGTCTACTCCCCAGGCAGTGGGTTGGACTAGATGACCTTCCAAGGTGCCTTCCAACTCTTATTCTGAAACGTAAACGTCAAAGTGTACACCTTTGACAGGAGCCTGGCTGGCTTCCTGATGAGGATTATTCCGTATCCTAGCGTTTCTCTGATGGTCCCCCCTTGCAAAATCTGACTTAAATAGTCACAAATTGTGAGCCAGAAATACCGCAAGCAACTTCTAATCGTATTAAACTCCAGCATCGTACCAATAATTAGCCCTTCATTAGATGCACGCCGAAATGTTCCACGTGTTGCAACGGGGGTCCCTATTTATTAAAAAAAAAAAAAAAAAGGAAGTAAAGTAGCTTGGGATATAAAGAGGCTAATGGAGCATTTAAGAAAAAAAATTCATTAACTAATTAACCAGATTGTGTTTGTTTATTTAGAGTGCATAAAATGTTTCCATCAGGAAGAAGGCTGCTCCTTCTTCCTCTCACTAAGGCTCGGTGGCTGCACTGACAGCCGAACATCTGCAGTGTGATTTAAAGCATTTAACTAAATGAAGTGGTTAAATAAAGGGAGGTTGAGCAGAATCCTCGATGCTGCTAGCCCTAGCTGGTCTCTCCATAGAGTTTAGGTTGGAGGAGGGACTTGCTCCCAGCTGCTGCAAGACTTGTAAACGAGCAAATCGGACAAAGCATGTTGAGGGATCTGTGTGGGTGTGCAGGTGTGCGAGTACGTTCACGTTTTCTCTTTTGCTGAATGACTGTGGAGCAGTGGTCGGATTCAAATTTTTTTACTACTGGTTCTGTGGGTGTGGCTTGGTGGGCGTGGCAGGGGAAGGATACTGCAAAATCCCACCCCACTAACCTGCTTTCCAGCTCTGTTCTCCCGTGCTGGGCAACCAAAGGAGACCCAGCCGATCAGCTGGGACTCAGTGGGAGGAAGAGAAGAGATGGGGTTGGTGGGACCAGTCAGAGGTGGGGTTTGCCGGTTCTCCAAACTACTGCAAATTTCTGCTACTGGTTCTCCAGAACTGGTCAGAACCCGCTGAATACCACCTCTACTTATGACCATTTTTCACACTTGAAAAGTCGCACTGATGACCATTGCAGCCCCTCCGGGGTCAGGGGATCAAAATCCAGGCGCTTGCCAAACGGATTCGTTTTTATGATGGCAGCGTGATAAAAGATGGGGACCGCACTTTTGCCATCTTCTGACAGGCAGTCAAGGAGGAAGCCAGGTTCATTTTCACAACGCTGCGACGCATTCACTTCACAACCGCAGCAAAGGAAGTCGTATGAGTATTCCAAGGTCCTTTACAGAGCTTGGATCATCAACAAGGTCTTGACTATTCAGCTTGTATTTTATTTTCTGATTTTTTTTTGCCAATATGTAAGACAATATGTAATAATTGGGAACAATAGGACAGGGATGGTAGGCACGGTTGTGCGCTTATGCAAGCCCCTTACAGATCTCTTAGGAACGGGGTGATGTCAACAGAGTTTAGTTTGCGGGTAAAGGAGTGAGGATTTGAGCAGGTGACAACAGAGTCAGGTAGTGAATTCCAGACATTGACCACTCTGTTCCTGAAGTCATACTTCCTGCAATCAAGTTTGGAGTGGTTTACATTTAGTTTATATCTGTTGTGTACTCTTGTGTTGTTGTGGTTAAAGCTGAAATATTCATTAAAACTGGTAAGATGTTGTAACATATGATTTTATGTACTATGCTTAAGTCCAATCTTGGCCGGCGTAGTTCAAGGTTGTCTAAGCCTAGAATCTCAAGTCTGTTGCTGTAGGGTATTCTGTTGTGAAAACGTTACCTTCTTGTGTTACAGGGCTGAAATCAACCAAAGGCAGGGGTATCTCCTAAAACACTTTAGTTTAATGAAATACCTGCTTTTCTTAAAATATAATTGCTTTTCTCGAGTAAAACAAAACAAAGCTGTCAACCATTATTCATTAAGCTGGGGAGGAAAGAAGCCGTAATCCAGTTTTCTCAATAAACATCCATCAAATATTACCTGTGTGGTAGCTCATTTTATACTCTAGTTATGCATTAGCCATTTGCATCAGTTTAAGATGAATAATTTCAAGTATCTGAAAGCTGTGAGGTGTTTTTTGTTTTCTGTTTTTGGTCCCTTTCATCCTTTATTTTAAAAAAAAATTGTCAAGATTCACAAATGAATCACTGTCAGAGTCCAAGGCTCTTCTTCTCTTTACTTTATCTGAAGTTTCCTTTTCAGTATTATTTGCTTCATTTCATTTCCTTTATTTATTACACTTATAAAGCCACCTGTCTTGTGTACCATAATCATTGGTCGCTCACTGAACAACAAAGAAAACAATAACAACTACAACGCAAACTCCTGGCATCCCAAAGGTAACACACTTCCACTGTAAGAGACCATCAGGTTGAGACCGAGGGAGGGGTCAAATATGTCATTTGTCTTTGTGCCAGCAAGTGATCTAAGTCCAATCCACCTTGAATTCCTTATCTGCTGCCAATTTGCTTTGACTGTTAGTAGTTCAGATTCTTGTCGAGAGCTTAAGCTTGCAATAAATCTTTATATTCATCTCGATGGCCTGGGTTTCCCGATTTTCCTGGCACTTGACATCCACACCTTCGTAGTCAAATGTACTGAGCTGCAGCCTCATTTTACGCCAATGGTGGAGTCCTGTCAGATGGAAAATAACTTCTACATAGCAGTGACTTCCACCAAGAAGGTGTATTTCCTAAGTCCTACAAGATGACAGAATTTAAAAGGGGAGAGATCTGGAAAATGCCCAACCAATCAGATCTGGTGAAACAGGCTTCTAAGTATTGACGTGAAAGAACCGTGACCTCAACAAAACATCCATTCATAGGAATAGCTTTCTTCACTATAAATGGTTGACTGGGTGACTTTGGATCAGTTATTCTCTCTGCCCAACCTATGTCTCCAGATTGAAATTGGGTGAGAAAATTTATCTATATAAAAGCAAAATACCACTCACACATCATCACAAAATCTCCAGAACTGTAAAGCCTACAAACTTGGCACATATGTTCCTCTTGGCTTCTAGGTGCTCACTAAAAGAAAGGATTTTTCGAAATGACCATCAAAGCATCAGAATTTCCTATATTATTATTATTAACATGCTCTGATGCTAAGGAGTTCTACTCCCCCTCACCACCTGAAAAGAAACCTCTTCCAACACAAGCAGAGGAGTTTCAGTTTTAGTTTCACAGCATTAAGCAGCTTTAGTACAGAACAGTTGAGCTAAGACACACCCAGGCTTCTTGCTGTCTCCTTGCTCACAGACCAAATGCTACTTCAGTTTCCAAACAGCCCTCAACTCTCTCACACCCTGACAGGACACTAGCCAGATGAATACCAATGGATGCTAGTAGGCAGGGGCAGAATTTTTTCCCCTTATTTTCCTCCCCGAGGCAAGTCACATAGTTTCGTAGCAAAGCACAGGTACAGAGCTAGTAGGAAGATATAGCATAAGGTACACCATCATAAGCCAATCAAGGAGACTTATTTGTAGCACAGAGTTGACTTGAAGGGTTCTTGGTGCACTCTGCTTATTTTCTTGCAGATGTTTCATTACCCAAATGAGGTAACATCCTCAGTTAGGTAATGAAAGACTGCAACAAAACAAGCAAGCTTAGAGGGCACTTAGAGGGACCCCTCACCATCACAAGCTCCTACACAAAAGGTGGTATACAAATCAGATGAATAAATAAAAGCCATATGAATTGCTCTTACCCTACACCAAGTGGCCTTCACCTTCTTGCTTATGAGTGCCTGGGGCAGTTTTTCATCATGAGTCAAAGACATTAAGTGGAAGGCTCAAACAGATTTACAGCCTTGAGATGATAGCTCTCGACAATCAAAGAAGCTTAAATAAAAGCAGTTATGAAATCTGAAACCCACAGTCTCTTTTGACTAAATCGTGCAATTCAGTGAATGATCTTGGGTCTCAAACCAACATTCATTAAAATCTACTTTTCCCACCCCCACAAACAACAACTATGACAACAACAAAGGAAGAGATCTCATATGCCAGTGATAGACAAGGAAGAGGATAGGGCCAGCAATGTGCTGCAGCTGCCAAAATAAAAATAATGCAATCCTAAGCTGCACCAACAGAACGACATAATCAAGAACATGTGAAGTGTTAATACCACTTTATAATGCCTTGGAAAGTCCACACTTGGAATACTGCATCCAGTTTTGGTCGCCATATTATAAAAAAAGATGTTGAGACTCTGAAGAGAGTGCAGAGAACAGCAACAAAAATAATTAAGAGACTGGAGGCTAAAGCATATGAAAAATGGTTGCAGGAACTGGGTATGTCTTGTCTAATGAAAAGAAGGACCAGGGGTGACATGATAGCAGCCTTCCAATACCTAAAGGGCTTCCACAAAGAAAAGGGAGTCAAGCTATTCTCCAAAGCCCATGAAGACAGGACAAGAAGCAATGGATGGAAACTAATCAAGGAGAGAACCAACCTAAAACTAAGGAGAAATTTCCTGATCGTGAGAATGTCAGAATATTCATGAAGTGGCAGAGACATGGTTAACAAGCTCAGCCGATGTGCTGGCTGAGACTGGAAGGAGTCTGGACATGGCTTAGCTCCATGCTCTCAGCTCTGAAACAAACTGAAACTTGCTTGCTTGCCTGCTGAACTAAACTAAAACTATTCTCTCTTCTCTGCTTGTGTTTTGGTTGTGTTACGTTGGGAGAATCTACTATTGGTATTGCAAACGTTACTTCAAATGTTATTATGTATATAAAGAAGTTAATGAATCCTACTGAATCAGTTATCTGTGTGTGCTTTGTGGATTTGAATTTCAGCTGCAAACTCTAACAGAGAACAATTAACTAGTGGAACAACTTGCCTCCAGAAGTTGTGAATGCTCCAACACTGGAAGTTCTTAAGAAGAGATTGAACAACCATTTGTCTGAAATGTTATAGGATTTCCTGCCTAAGCAGGAGATTGGACTAGAAGATCTCCAAGGTCCCTTTCAACTCTATTATTCTGTACTCTATTCAGGGTTAGGATTACTTAGTCAGACTCATATTGAATTAACATTCTGTCTTTAAAACACAATTCAAATGTGTTGAATTGGGTCCAGTTATACATTCATTTGGATTGTGGCCTTTCAGAGAGACATCCTGGAAGGCACACACCGACCTGGAGCCACTGGTTGTGAACATTACAAGTCTAGTACTTTATCCTCAATGAGAACCAGGTATTTTCAAGACAATGCATAGTGACTGATCCAATCCTCTCTTCAAAGCCCAGCAGGGAAGCTTGGTATGAAGAACACTTGGGGAAGATTGCAAACCTGCAATTTCACAGGTATTTTTTAGGACTGTCTCCGAGATATGGCAACTTCCATGCCTCTCCGCCTTTCTTTGTCTGGAGTCACTGCTTCAGACATGTCACCAAAATGGAGCAATAATTGGATCCCCTCCTTCCTCTACCCACCCACCAATCTCTCCCACTTGGGGGGTGAAAAGCACCCTGCTGTGCTTCAGGGTGAACAAGTAAGAGAAAGAACTTGAAGGGAGCAATTTTAAATCTTGCCTATATTTAGGGAAGGAAGGATGAAACCATTTCTGAGTTGATTGGACCTTTGCATGTCACATTTACACTACACGTAACCACACGGTAGCTTGACTTGATAAGCATGGATAAGGTTGGGAAGATGAATAGCAAAGCAGAGTTTCCCTGTGCAGATTTTATCTCCTGTACCTTTTCCTTTATTTCATGTTTCTGAATGTTGCTGGTTGTCCACAGGGCTAGGAAATTATTTGCAGAAAGTTGGGATTCTAACATTCTATTCGAATCTCTCCTTGAATCAAATCTTCAAATCCAGTCATCCCCCACCCACCCCAAATATTCAGTGCATGCAGTCAGTGTGTACGATCTTCACATCAATCTGAAGATTCAGTAAAATTTTGCACAGGCATGCACACACTGATTGTAGGACAAGGACTGGCACAGCCAGGAGGTAGGGGTGAAAAGAGGGATTTAGCCTAGAATTCCTGTGTAGCCACAAATGAACAAAGTCCAATGCCTCTTGACTTTGGTTGACCCTTACCTGGTTCTAACCAGGTACTGACCATTAGTTGAGAAGATTCCTGTGCATAGATATGAGTAGCAAGTTAAATTAAATTAAGTATTAACATTAATTAAATTAAATCAGTTTAATTGGACCTTCATGTCTGGACCTGGGAGTTATGCAATCTTTGCATCCAGTTGTGAATGCAAATCGAATCAGCTCTTTGAATCAATGTGTACATTTCAATGAGATCTTGGCTGGTACAGTATAAGCGCCTTTGATAGCTAACACCCACTAGCATTTACTTGCATATTAAATGCTCCTGTTATTGGGTATACTTATAAATCTGGTCATTGAAGGAGTCTGTTCAAGCGAATCGCTTGAAAATCTGCCCTACATGGTGTTTGGAATTAGGCTAGGGTGCTTAGCTCCATTCCTCATTCTCAGTTTAGTAACATCTAAAGGGGAAATTGGGAACTGCAAGAAATCAGATCAAATTTAGGCCCAATGAGACCCACGTGGGAGAGGTTTTACATGAGAATAACCCTCATCCCACATGTTTCCTTGTACTTGCATTTGGGATCCTACCATGACTGAGAAATGGGATCCATTTTCAGCTTCAACGACCAACTGACCTGGGCCAGGATGTCAGTAGGGACTGAGGAAACATCAGATATGTATGTTATCTCTTGAATGTCTATGAAGATTCTCAGTCATCCAGGTCATGGTTGTGTTTTTGCAAGGGTCAATTGGACTATTTTGTTTTTCTTTGAAGACATTTCGTTTCTCATCCAAGAAGCTTCTTCAGCTCTGACCGGATGGTGGAGAATGGAAGGTTTTATATTCCTTGCAGACAGCTGGTCCTTTGCATTCTTGTAGAGAGTTGTTGAGGCCACTTGGAGGTTTATCTGTAGTCCTCAGGGTTATCTCTTGAATAAGCTGGGCTGAGGTAGTTCCTTTCTCTGAATTTTATGGTTTAAATCGTAATCATTGACTCGGAGGTGTGGAAGGCACCTTATCGAGAGAAATCATGATACTATCAGGCCCCAGGAAGGAAAATCTTGCAATTCCTGGAGCCCGAAATACCTCAATGAGACGAGAACTTTCTCTTACCCTGATTCCCAGTGAGTTCTTAGAGACATGTGTCTCAGAAGGCTGTCACCGAAGGCACCTCCAAAACAGATCCTGCACTCTCTCAACTCCTTGAAAAAACATGGGTGGGGTTGTTTTTTTGCTATTCTAACCAAAAATAAACAAAATCAGGTGCTTGTGTTCCTTTTGGGAAAACACACACGCACACACTCACACACACACACACCAAGAAAGAGATGCATGATATGTAATGATAACGGGGTGACTTCTACAGCGCCGAGGAAAATTACAGTCATTGTTTGTGTGGGACAGGAACAAACACCTCTTAATTGTACTTCATTACCACTGTACCTTGCATGGCACAGTTGTATATATTAATTATATAAAAAAATATAATGTTGCAAAGAGGCGAAGCCGTACAATGCCTTCCCCCTTCCCGCTTTGGCTGTCGCCAGCAGGATAGGAGAACAATATCAGCTGTCATCGACTGAAGGAGCTTTCAAAGACAAAATCATAAAGAATGAAAGGCTATTATGAGCTAACGGGGGGGGGGGGGGGGGGGGGTGCTTTGATTGGAACAGATTTTCTCCTATTAATGTTTGAGGTTATCTGTTCTTTTGTTTATTCCTCTCTTTTTTTTCCCTACCCCTGATTCTTTGCTCGGGATTGTTTTGCCTGAGTTCTCTGCCTTTTGATTACTATATCATATGGCATACAGATTAGGAAGCTAATTATTAATGGGGGGGAGGTTGAGGGGGTAGATTTCTGGGGGTGGAGGGAGGGAGGACACACAGAAGGAAGCAGACACGGTGACAGCCCTCCAGAACTTAGAGGGATTCCTTGAAGTGAAAGAAAGCAGATTCCTCCCGTGGGTAAAACTGGAGTGAGGCGACCAGGTGATCAAGCAGGCTTCCTTAATTTGATGTTCTCCAGCTTCATTGGGACAAAGCGAGAACTTCTCCTGGTCTTCAGTTGGGTCCACAGTGTCCACTTCAAAATAAAAGAGGTTGTCACCGTTTGCTCTTCGTAGTCAAGTATTGCTCAATGTCTATGGAGATTCTCAGTCATCCATCCATGAAAAAGCACTCAAAGGTAGTGCTTTTTCAAAATGCAGCTGGACTGTAGTTTTTTTTTTCCCCTTGAGGAAGAGGAAGACTTTTTTTGTTTCTCATCCGAGAAGCTTCATCAGTTCTGGATGGATGCTGGTGGGGGATGGAAGGATTAGTTCTGAGGAACCATGCTGCCAGAACCGATGAAGCTTCTTGGATGAGAAGAGTAACTTCTTCTTCTTCCTCAAAGAAAAAATGCAATCCAGTTGCCTTTTGAAAAAGCACCATTGTGATGAAGCATTGTTCCTACAACTGTTGCCATTCTACAGGCTATTAGAAGAAGGACCGTATCAATAAGTAGAGTGTTGCTAGAAAAAACTTAAGGACCTCCCACCCTGCAAATATAAGAAACCCACTAGCTGCTGTTTCTTCTTCTTCTTCTTCTTCTTCTTCTTCTTCTTCTTCTTCTTCTT
>NW_020769373.1:2988385-3018177 GCF_900518735.1 Pseudonaja textilis | reverse complement strand
CTTCTTCTTCTTCTTCTTCTTCTTCTTCTTCTTCTTCTTCTTCTTCTCCTCCTCCTCCTCCTCCTCCTCCTCCTCCTCCTCCTCCTCCTCTTCCTCCTCCTTCTTTATTTATTTGATTCGTTTGTCAAATATGTATAACATAACAAGTATTGGTATGAATACAAACATGAACAAAGGAAGTAAATACAGATAAATGGGGACAGTAAGACAGGGACAGTAGGCATGCTGGTACGCTTGTGCATGCCCCCTTTAAGGACCTCTTAGGAATGGGGTGAGGTCCACGGTAGACAGTTTGAGGCTGAAGCTGTGAGGGGTTGAGGCCGTAACAACAGAGTCAGGTAGAGCATTCCAGGCATTGACCATTCTGTTACTAAAGTCCTATTTTCTGCAATCAAGTTTTTCATCTGCTTTCTTAAATTGCAGAAGGTAAAATGTTGGTCCTAAATTAAAGTTTGCTGAAAACAAAACAGTGAACTTTCCAAAACTGGGCCTTTTCATTCTGCGTATACAAAAAAAAAAAAAATTGAGCAAAGGCTTTCTCCGAAATTCTCAGAAATTACATAGAAACATAATATAGTTAATATTAAATTTTAAAAGATGGTGCAACAGTTTAACTTTTTACATGATGTGTGCTGATGTGTCCTCAATGCCAGACATGTTTTGTTTATGATTAATGAATGACTCATCTTTTGAGCAATGTTTGATTCAATTCATGTTTCGGTATGAATTGAAGGGATCACGAGCTAGGGGCCTTCAAAAATAATCCTTTGTATGCTTCCAAAAGTTAAAAAAAGTTGATAAATCTGAATATAAGACTGATAACGCAGGAGCAAAGGCCAAGAAAGATTAGTCATATTCCAATTTCGTATCACAAATGAAAAATGCCATAATTGCTTTTACAATTATTACGAAATGAAAAATAAAATTGCATTTTCCAGGAACATCTGTCCAGAGGCCAACTTCTTTGAACTGGAGCTGGAGAAAATACTAGTGCCAAATGAGATGCTGTTGACATCGAGGGAGGAAAGGAAAGTTACCCAAAATTGCTCTTGGGATTGTTATATCCCTCTATATCTATTGTGTGTGATTGGATTAGTCTTCGGATCCAAACATGAGCTACGTCATTCTCAGGTTTGTTCTAGAAAGGAAGAAAAGGGCCTGTAGCAAGATCTACCTCACGGATGTCCAATCTTGGCAACTTTAAAACTTGTGGAGTTTGACTGCCCCAAAGAAGAAGGGGTCAACCTGTTCTTCAAAACACCTGAAGGCAGGACAAGAAGCAATGAATGGAAACTCAACACAGAAAGAAGCAACCTGGAACTAAGGAGAAATTTCCTGTCAGTGAGAACAATTAACCAGTGGAAGGACTCGCTTCCAGAAGTTGTCGGTGCTCCATCATTGGAGGATTTTAAGAAGAGATTGGACAGTCATTTAAGAAGAAATTGCTATAAGGTTTCCTACTTGAGCAGGGGTTGGACTAGAAGATCTCCAAGTTCCCTTCCAACTTTGTTATTTTGTTATTCAACTCCCAGAATTCCCCAGCCAGCATAGAAGTTTAAGTCCATAAGTCTTAAAGTTGCCAAAGTTGGACAGCCTTGGTTTAGCTCCTTCCCAATGGCCATTTTTCAGGGACGTTTAGAAAGGGTGAACCCAGAAGCTTCTAGATTGCTGGTGGGATACTTCAGTGTGACCATCTGGCAGATTGCAATGGAGTTTGCTTATTTCTTCTGGGATGGAAGAAGTACAGGTGTACAATTTACACTCATTTCCACGTGATATATAGAAACCTGAAACTCTCCAAGACTGAAAACAAATGGACTCAAATAACATTCACAAGCCACTTTGAGCAAAAATGCAAACCATTCGCAAGCCAATAAAGCATCGAGTTAAAGAGCCTTCAAATCACTTGAACACAGAAAATTTGGGTCATATTCCCATTGAGAAACAAGCGTGCATTTCAGAAGGATACGTACAATTTGCATTACAAGGGCTTGCAAGAAAAGGATGGGATCGTAACATGGCATTTCACCCACCGTGTGGTGGCACAGTGGTTTGAATGCAGTATTGCAGGCTAACTCTGCCCACTGCCGAGAGTTCGATCCTGACCGGCTCAAGGTTGACTTAACCTTCCATCCTTCCGAGGTTGGTAAAATGAGGATCCAGGTTGTTGGGGTGGGGGGGGGGAATGTTGATTCTGAAACCACTTAGAGAAGGATGTAAAGCATTATGAAGAGATATATAAGTCTAAGTGCTAGTGCTATAAAGCGATACAAGTCCTAATCAAGACAAAAACAACTATTTTACTTCTTTAAACGATCCTATTGGAAAATACTGAATGGTATTTCCTCCCCAAATGGACTTCACAGGTTTAAGTTAAAAGGGAGGCCAACAGAATGATCAAGGCATAATACTAAACTCATATGCTCCCTTCTTAAAAAACGTAGCCATTCCAGTCTTATTAAAATAATACGTGTTCCAATCCCATATAACAGATTGAAAAAGATATGTCCCCTGAAAGGGTGTGTGTGTGTGTGTGGTATCCAATTTTATTTGTTACCGAAGCATCATGTTCATTTTTCTCTGAATCAAACATATGGAATTGGGTCATCTCATCTCATCTCTCATTGTTTGGGAACTGCATGTACCGAATTTGAGTTTACATTTCATTACTCTTTGCAACCTCTATGATTCAGGCTCAATTCACCTTCATATTTGTGTTGCAAAGTTCAGTGGTTTTTATGAAGACTGGTTTGTGTCATCAGCTTAAAAAATGGGGGAGCAGGAGGGAGGTATAAGTCTACAAATGATTAGTAAATCTAGCCTGGCCTTTGCCCTTCAGTTTGCTTAATATTGTGGTTTTATGTTTTTCCACAATTTGCTCAGAACTATTTGTCCTCTGGATTATTAATCTATAACTAAACATTGTCCTTGGGGCTCATTGAACAGAAGGAGTTTGGAACAAAATCAGCTCTATTATCTTGCTTTTCAAAATGTGCGTCAAATTATTAGTGCTTCTCGTTTGATGTCAGTTGCTGCAGAAATTTCATTTTGGGGAGGACCGATGGCCAAGTTATTTATGAAAACATCCACCAACCAGAACAGCTGGAAGAAAAGTGCAAAGGGGAGAAATAACTGAGACCGAAGAATGAAATTGAATGAAAAATTAAATTAAGTGCAACATTATTCTTTCTGAAATTAAAATGTGTGTAAAAACATTTGTCCTGTACATCAAGATGGAATTAAATAAATGAGATGCTTGTAGCTTTCTGAAAAAGAAAACAAGTCATGCAAGATAAATATTGACATAAATCAGCATCACAACATTTATATCATTCGAACTGATTAGTTACACTTGTGAGCAAGTAATATATATTTCTAGAAAGCAGGCATTATATTTATTCAAAATTATAAGGGACTAATGACAATGTTGCTAATTCAGGCAGATACTAAAAATATCTGCATTTTATTATATTATTAATTATGATTGTTGTTGTTATTGTCTCACGATCAATCAGCCAGATGTTGGGACCAGATTTGACATTTTTATCCACCTATTAAACTCTTTCCAAAGACCTGAGATTGGCAGATGTTGTTGTTTGTCAGTGTTAAAGGTATTAAAGGTAATACAATTATGCACACAACAGTGTGAAATTACAGCTGCCAGTTTTCATAGCTGCTTGTTGACCTTCATATCCATCAGGTTTTTCCCAAGTGTATAATTATTATTATTTTACAGTATCTGATACATTTGCGTGCGCGCGCACACACACACACACACACACACACACACACACATATATACTACATTTTATTTTCATTTTATTTTCCAAATTGTGAATGGTTCCACTTCTTTTGTATTGCTGGAATATCCAGGGGTCACCCAAGTTCCAGAAAATCTCCATCCACAGTCATTTACAAAGTGGGGACCCATATTTTCCCACTGTTCCATCATGTTTGTCCCAATTCCCTTTTCTTTGGTGCAACAGCCTCTAATTAATAAATTAGTTGTAATCCCCAAACTGTTTTTCATTCCTCCTTCTTCCCCCACCCCCTACCCTTTTCTTCCCCACTATATATACATTCCCACACCCCAGAATGCTAATTCTGATCAGAATTATACTTTCTTCTCCTGTCTCTCTCTCTCTGCCAAAATTTTTCATCACCCCACCTGTGTGCAGAGAACGTCTGTCTCTTGGTTTGCTAAGTAAATGATTATTGTAAGATGGGGAGGGGGAAGATACACAGTCAATCAAATTAACCCTTTTGTCCAAGATGCGGAACAGTTGTCTTTGTTTGTCTAAATTGAAGACTTTTGCAACAGATGTATATAAATATATACATCTCTCCATCTCTCCCTCTCCATCCCTCCCTCTAACTTTCTATCTATCTGTCTGTCTGTCTGTCTGTCTGTCTGTCTGTCTGTCTATCTGTCTCTATTTCTTTCTACACAGATATACCAAAAACTTTCTGATGTCCATTCATCCCATTTGCCAACGCTAACCCCGGTACTGGGAGACTTTCAAACCAGCAGGACTCCAAGGCAGCCCAATTGTTTTGCTAATCAAGATTATTGCAGGCATTGTAACTTTGTAAATTTGTCAGCTTCCCATGAAATAGTTCTGTCAGTTTAGTTAGGGTGCCAGCTAATATTAACATATAAATGAAGTCCCTTTTATCCCATCCTTGGCCCCTTCACAGTGCTCACCCCTTAACGCTTGCAAAAGAAAATATAAACACAACAGGGGAGGGGAAGGAAGGGAGGGAGGGGGGAGGTTCTCTGGAAATCCTGTAAATGGAAAAGTACAATACCAATAACTTAAAAAATGAAATAAAATTCTGCACCGGCCTCCTTCTCGCACATTCCTGGATTCAACAAGTGCTCAAGCTGGGCACCCTTGTTGATCACAACAGGAGATTGATCACAACTAAAAAAAAAATGTACAAATGGGGAGATGAATGCAAGCCACAGACCTCCAGAGCAGCTCTGGTTGGAATATTTTATGATCAAGGGGGAAGGAGAAAAAGAATGGCAATCCACCAATAACCATGCACAGACAGAAGAAATTGAGAATCCAGATATCTCAGCTGCTTGGATATTGTGACTTTCATAGCATTTTTTCCCTAGATGCCTTAAGATAATATGATACCCAGAACTGAAAATGTGGGGTTCTTGGTGCTCTCTGAATTTGGTTGTTTTCTTGAAGACCTTCCATGACCCAACTAGGTAACATCATCACTGCACTGATGATGGGTCAAGAAATGTCTACACTCTGCAAGAAAACAAGCAAGCTGAGGGAGCATTAAGGATCCCACAATGCAACCCCGAACTGTAAATATTATCTTCTAGCAGAACTGAAAATAGCTTAGGTTTACTGCCAATCCCCATGATAACATAGTAATGTATTCCTGAGGCCTAAAGGTTGCCCGCTGTGCCTACCAAATTTCCAGAGGACTTCAAAAATCGCACTTTCCAGAGAACTTCAAAAGTTGCTACCCATTTCAACAATTAAGGTAAAACCAAACTACAAAATGCACGGCTGGTGGATCCTCCTATGAAACATGTTTACATGCTCAAAAGAAAATATGGAATCTTAATTCAGTTCTTGTTTAACCCAAATATTAAGCGGTTAGCCAAATTTGGACACCTGGTAGTCTTACCCCTGATTCTTTTCTACCTGAGCAGAACTGAGGTAAATAAACATCTGTATGCATTTCAGAGTAAAATAGAAATGCACTCCAGATTTCTCACCTTGTTTGGTCCCCAAAGAGTCCTACCCTTTTTTATCCTATTTTTTTTCCTTTTCTTTCTCTCCGTCTCTGAATGAGCTTGCAAATTTCTGTGAAGTCCCTCATACTAGTTATTTGATAGGAAACCAGCACCTGAAATTTAGCTCCTCCACCCATGTTTTTCTGTTGGACACTTACACTTCACAAGTTCTATATACCATTGTAAAATTCTAAGATTGCAAGTCGAAGTTGCATTCAATCACAATCGCTTCTTGCTTTCAAAGCCACAATCAGATTATTCCTTTGTACCAGGCTGTAACAATGCCCTCAAACATGAATGAAGCTTGGACAATGTGTTCTCTTGGTGAATTACATCAGTCTTTGTGCTTGTTAGACTAACATGAAATATATATATAGCTATACTTCACAGAGAGGGGAGAAAATTGGCCAGCAGTGAGTTTATTAATAAAAACTTGACTCTGGAAAAGAGATAGGACTGGGGGCCGCAAAGTGATCTTAAACTTCTTCAGATTCATTTGTTCAAAATTGAGATGGAGGGTGGACAGATTTGTGGCTACATTCTTGTGTGGACTGCAGTTTATTTGGGTTTACATTGCGGCTTGTAAGCTTGGTATCATGATCTGATATGTTCAGCAAGCCAATTCTGGCCTGTTCTGCAAGCTTTGGTTAAATGCACTTTGGGCAAGCATGATACATCTATATAACCTGGTTTGCAACTAAAATAGAGCACAGATGAATATTCTTGGCATCTGATAATGCAATTCCAGGCACGTTTCCTTAGATGGGGCTCACACCAAGCTGTAATTGTCTTAATTGGGGTATATTAAACAAGCTATTGTTGGCAAGATTTACATGTCAGGCTTTGCCATAAGCCATTGTTTACAAACCATGGTGGTTGAGCTCACATGACACAGTTCAGGTAAGACCAAACAAATCACAACATGGCTCAGTGCAATGGGTGAATTGAGCATAGATACCCTAATATAGAGTCACTAATTTTGGTGGGAAGACTTCAGAAGAGATTTATTGCCATTCAACTGGGAGGCCCTATACCACTTCAGATAGATGACTGCCCAGTCTTTTCTTAAAAACCTCCAGTGATGAAGCCCCTACAACTTCTAACGGTAAGCTGGTTGATTGTCCTCACTGTTAGAAAATTTCTCCTTAGTTCCAGCTTGCCATGCATGGCCCTCCTTTTATTTAGCTGTTGCAAAAAACCTGTGATGAGCATTCATAATGCAGGCCCCCGACTCTGCTTCCTATCTTTAGCCCTGGCACACTGAATGACCGATTATGTGAGCGATGCCTTATTAATACGATGACTCAGCCACTTTCCGATAAGGAGAACAATGCAGGGTCAAAGCTCCAAGCATCTTTTACAGGAATTAATGAGAACATCTTGCTGGTAATGTGGCCCATTGGAGATTCTGCGGGATTGAAAAGGCTCTTGGCTTCACATGCCAACTGATGAACCCAGAGGATTAGGCATGATGCGATATAACAATATCCCCCAGATGTTAACACATCTAGTGGGCAATATTTACCTCAGGATGGTATCCCTTGATATTTGGGACATCACAAACGTCATCTCTAATCTAAACTTCTCATCATTTATGGGACTGTGCAAAAACAATGTCCAACCTTAGCGTCTTTCAGACCTGTGGACTGCAACTCCCAGATATATATGAAAGCTCTATTTATTTTGGCCTCTATTGCCGTATAATATAAAAGCTCTATTTATTCAGGTCTGTATTGTGACACATGTCAAAAAGGTGCGGCATCAATCAATACGACCCCGTTGCCATCTTAGTATCTTTGGTTTACGTAGAAAGAGACAGAGAGGGAAACAGAAGGAGAGAGAGGGAGAGGGAGAGAGGGAGAGAGAGAAAGGGAGAGGGAGGGAGTGGAACACAGAGAGGTAAGTCAAGGACAGCCTATACTGTGTTTGGTATTTGTTGTTTGTACTTTGTTCATAAGAAGAGTGAGAGGCTTTAGCCAATCTTTTGAGCTCTCAGCCAAGCAAGATATGATTTAGACTCAACCTGATTTATAGCTCAGACTGCTAAATTATGCTGTTCCAGCAAAAGGAACCATTTCTTTAATCTCACCTCAAACTTTAGGAGAAAGGTAATGATCCAAACAAGATAAGCAGACCGTTTATCCGAAGGTAATTTAAACAGCGGAAGTCAATACCAGTGACAAAACAGAGCACATGCAAAAGGAAAACGTTTTTTCAGACTCAGAGAGTAAATCATTGTGTTATGGCATTTTATACTAAACATCACACAGGCGTTGTAGAATTCAGATGGGTTTTCAGTAGCTGAGAAACACATTTCAATTCAATTCAGAATAGAGCTGGAAGGGGCCTTGGAGATCATCTACTCCAACCCCCTATCCAAGCAGGAGGCCCTCTACCATGTCAGACAAGTAGCTATCTAATCTCTTCTTTAAAAACCTCCAGTCATGAAGGTCCCACAACTTCTGAAGGAAAAACTGTTCCGCTGGTTAATTGTCCTCACTGTTTCTCTTTAATTCCAGGTTGCTTCTCTCCTTAATTAATTTCCATCCATTCTTTCTTGTCTTGTCTTTCTGATGCTTTGGAAAAATAAGTTGACCGTCTCTTCTTCGTGGCAGCCCCTCAAATTCTGGAATGCTGCTATCATGTCATCCTTAGTCCTGAACCATCTGAGTCAAGATGGAATTAATAATCTTGATAATAACCATCTACATGATTTTGATAATATATGAACTCACTTTTGAAGCGTGAAGTCTGTTGGTCTGTAGTGAAATTTATAATTAATTAAGAATATCACCTGCATGTGCTTGTTCTTATGTGCAAAATATTTCCTGGAACAGCAAGCCCCTGGTTGAATAATTACTTTACAACTGAGTAAACTAAAAGAACACAGAACTAGTAACAAAAGGACATAATACAATGCAACTGATGAAAACAAGATGTGACATCATGTCCCATCCAATGCCGAAACTAACCAATAATAAAACAATGACCGCAAAGCTTGTCTAGAACCATTTGGGAATTAAAACTAAGTATGAAAATAAAATCTTGGCAGAAAGAAAGCCAAGCAGAATTCAAGAAGCTCAAAACAAAAAAACTTCCTGGATGTGGTAGAAGCTAATCCTTTAGATTACAGCAGAACAAGGTAGCAAAATTTTATAATATTTAAAAATGGCAAAAGGAGGTTATTAACTGTAGGGTGGCCCCAGTGTTTCAAAACAGCTATTTTGAAGTAGTACCTAGTACCACTTTCTACGCTCATTTTCTTCTTCTGAAACGTTGAATTGTTTCCTGCCATTAAAAAACGATGTAAGGAGTATCAATTTCTCAATAAGGTTTATGAGTAAGGTTGTTATTTGTTCCTGAAAGGGAATATTTAAAAAAAAAAACCAATAATAATTCCATTCATTTTCCATGCCCCCACCATGGTCCATTCCAAGGATGGTTCTGTAGAAACAGTTAATGATGTTCTAGACACAGTTCTCTAGATTAAAGAGGCTGCTTTGGCAAGTGTAACAATTTAGAATGGCCATGTTGGTGTAATCTACAATAAAAAAGAGGTCAGACAATCTCAAAATTTATACAATGGATTATAAATGCCTTTCATTATCGATCAGCTTTCTTGTGTGTGCAACTGGCTTCCTAAATTTCTATTAAATCCCAAGAAAAGACATTGAAAAGATTTCCCTTTCGCTGGACAATACTTTGGGAGGATCAGGAATTGGAAAATATGGTCACCCAGGTAAAGTTTCAGTGAGATTGGAGCACATTTTTTTAAAAAAAGACCACCAGCAATAGCACTCTTTCCCCATGCCCAATAATAAAATTTAAACCCAAAAATGGCACCAGGGGAATTTTTTTTTAAAAGTCTCAAATACACTAAATCTAAGGAAGAAAACTCTGAAATAACAATGGCAAAGTAGCTTTAGGAGACAGAAATCCTGTATATGATTACAGGCAAATTCATTTTGCTATGCATGCAGTTATCCAATGTTTTGAATGCTTCCATGAAAGGCTAATCTAATGCACTTAGCTGCCTTTGACTGAATATAATGGCACACTTTCTCCATTCTACACACAGATGTTGACCAATCTGACAATTTACACCAACTTGGATCTTGTTCTGCTTGGTGGCTCGGTCCCAAAAAAGTCAACCATGGTTGGAAAGGTTGGTGCAAGAGAAGAACAAAGACACCACCAAGAAACAGGACCTTGGAGAGCTCCAAAATTTCCTCCTGGCTGCAGATTTACTGGACTTCAATGAAAATATCATTTCTATAAGACCATGAAACAAAGTGAAGCCTTGAATGGATGGTCAATAACTAAATTGTAGGACACCTTCATGGTCTCTGCAAAAACTGACTAGGCTGATAGATAGCTGCTGAGAAGAGATCCTATTGGAATAACTTCTTCAAGTTGGAGCAAGATGGCCTGGCTGAAGCTTCTAGATTTTTCCATGACCTGTTTATATCTTCTTCTATAGGCACTTTAGAACCCAAAAGTTGGATTATGGTAAAAAACACAATTCAGTCCTTTAAAGATATCGCAACTTCTGCCAAACGATTTTTTAAAAAATCAAAAAATGTGAATTAAGGCCTGTAGGATATGAAGTTGATCTGTGCGGCAAACACAACCACAATTCGGATTTTCACTGTACAGATTTATTAATTTGAAGCACACTCCAAGATTGACAAGCCTTTTGCAATAAAGGAAAACTCTGTGTTTTGACAGTCGTATAGATCTGCTTATTTCAAAGGAAATTTTCCAGGTCGTGGGTCCCAATAATCATCTACATTTTATGTTATCCAAATGTTCATGTACAAACCGAAATCACAAATGGAATATATACTTTAATTAAGTGGAATGCCTGTCTTTACTCAAAGATTGGAAGCAAATAATTTCCAGGGCTTGTTCATTACGATATAATATATTTCAGATGGCAGCACAATGTAGACTTGTATCCAAATTGAGGAATGTTTCTTGACTAATATGTTCTTTTGCTTTCCCCGCCATACTTCAGCACTTTAATTTTTTTTAATTAAATTGCCTTTTTTTTCTTTCTTATTGATTAGGAAATCTTTGCTGGAGGAAAAGACCCGGCAAGCTTTTATACAACTTTTTACACATCAGTGACTTGCTAAAAATGTACAGACGTCTTAACAACTTTTCAAACTATATGGTATCCCTGCTGGTTATAAATACAGTACATAAAGCTCTAGATTATGTATGGGCTGTGAAAAGGGACGGAATAAAAATACTCAGTGAATTCAAGCAAGAGAGACACACCCACACCAACTGTTATTTCTTACAGTGCCCTTTGCCAAAATCCTGACCTGTGTGTCCAATCTAAGAGTATCAAAACTTGTTCATTCATTATGGAAACAAAAATTTGAAATCACAGCTGCTGGCTGTTTAGCTTATTATTATTGTTGGTCACAATGTCAACCAGATGTTTAGTCTGGACCCGGGAAAGGCAGACGTTCTTGCTGATGGGATTAAAGATATCACTGACATATGTTGTTGTCGTAGTAGTAGTACTAATAGTACTAATAGTAATAGCAGTATTGGAATATATTGTTTATCCAACTCCCGTGGACTCTGATGTGACATTCCATGGATAAATCATCATACTTTTTCAATAGTTATAGAAAGAGTTCCTCTTTGAAGGAATCTTGATTTTCTGCATAGTTTGTTTCAAAGAAGCTAGAAGTTAGTTGGGTTCAGGGAACTTAATTGTACAAACCATTGTGATTTACAAACAAATAAAGTTTATTGTTTAATAGAAATTAGGAAAAAAACTTGTCTGGTCTAGATTTCTTTGAGAAGGGACACCAAAGCTTCAAATATATAGAATATCAAAAATAAAATGGAACCCCAAACATGTTTGGGTAATGAAATGTCTGCAAGAAAATAACTGAGCTCAGAGAGCACCAAGGACGCTCATGTCAAACCAGATATTCTCCTTTATTAAATATTCTCCTATATTAAACTTATCCTTCACCTGTAATACAGTAGTTCATATCTTTAAATATGAGTGGGGCAATTAAATTGAGTGGGCAGTGGTCACAGTCTGCCCTTGACTTAACCATCTATTTATATTGACTGTTTCCTAGTATGATTTGATTGCTTATTTTACCCTATGACTATTATTAAGTGTTGTACCTTATTATTATTGATGAATGTTTCTTTTATTCTATGTACACTGAGAGTATTTGCACCAAGACAAATTCCTTGTGTGTCCAACCGCACCTGGCCAATAAATAATTCTATTAACTATCTATTAATATGAATATCTTGGCGGTATTCAGAAGAGAGTTTGCTTCAGCCAGTGACCAATGCTAGAATAAAATCATATCTTGAAAAATAATTACGAAGCGCACATGTTATTGTATTTTGCAAATCTTTCAAAAACACCCACATGGAAGCAGAGTCCTCGGAACACTCTGCAAGACAGTTTGCACTGAGCATCTGGCGTCTTTTGCCATTCCATTCATATTTATATTTTGAACATCCTTTTCCCTCTGATAAGTTTAAACATCTTATTAATAATGACAAAAGCTCTGACAACTGAAGAGTTAGGTTTCCTAGGGAGCTTTCAATTTGTCCCATTGTGCCCTGACATGGCAGGGGTTTCCAAGCAGTTGGTGGTCTTACATATCTCATACACACCCCGACAATGCAACAAACTATGAATGGAGCTTAAGCCTTCCACTCAGAATTCCTTCTTTTGTGAGTTTCGCCTCTCTAGCATGTTGAGATGCCGCTTTTACAAGTTGTACAATCCCGACCCACAGGTGGAAGCCAATGCTGGAAACATATCACCATGTTTCTTTTATGAAAAACATAGAAAGAAGGAACAAATTGACAGTAGATTCTTGGGATCAGCATTGAAATTGTTTCTGGCTGTGGAAATGAACAGAGCATACAATTCTCCTGAATTTAGAACCATCTAAAAAAAAGAGAGAGAAAGAGAGAGAGAGGGAGGGAGCTTTAATACTGAACCAACCCATATCCCAATTGTTCAAGCTAATGCAAATGAGTAAGGAGGGAACATACTGGATAATCGAATTTTTTTGTTCCCTTCTAACCCAGTCCATATATTTGTTGCACTTCGGACAAAATTCAGAAGAGTTTTTTTTAGGTGGGGGGCAGAATGCACACGTGTAAAATAAAAACTCTAATTTTTTTAATGATTTGTGCAAATAACTGCCGAAGTTAGAGCATTTGTGACCAACAGTACCTGGTGAGGTTTTATTCCTTCTCTTTATACTTCGAAAAACAAATGTTATTATTATTATTTTTTAAAAAAAGAGAGAGTGTGGGTGGGTTCTGCCTTTTTTAAAGAAAAAAAATATATAAACCAGGAAAAGATTTCAAGACGGACTTTCAAAGGTTTCTTTCAAGAGAGGCAAAATGAAATCAAAGCTCTTGCTATTAAAAATAATGATATGGATAACCCATTGATGATTTGGGAATTATCATTAAATTTAAATTTAATTAATTAAATTACCATTTAATTAACATTAAAAAAGACACAAAGCATAAGCTCTGGAGGATCTGAATGACAATTTTTTTTAAAAAATGTGGCTCCCTGGACATTAACCAATTGGTGAGGTTAATATTGATCAAATACAAAAAGCATAGAGGGATTGTGCGGGTATCTTGCATGATTCTTATTCTGTCGGAAGAGGTTCTTCCTGCCAATGCTAAGCATAATCATAAGTTCCCTGTTTTCTTCTGCTTTCAGCCAGGATTCCCATCCTCCTATTCAGTGACCTACTTAGAACATCGAATCATTGTGTGTACTTTCTTATGGGCATCATGTCAAACATTCTTTCAGTTTACCTGGGCTGAACTAACATAATATGGAAAACCCTAAACCCAAATGATAGGATACATAATAATAGAGTTGGAAGAGACCTTGATGGTCTTCTAGTCCAATCCCCCGTTCAAACACAAGACCTTGTACCATTCTGGACAAAGGACTGTCCAATCTCTTCTTGAAAAGCTCCAGTGATGCAGCACTCACAACTTCTGGAGGAAAGCTATTCCACAGATTAATTGTTCTAATTGTCAGGAAATTTCTCCTTAGTTCTAGGTTGGATCTCTCTTTAATGACCTTCTACCCATTCCGTCTTGTCCTTCCCTCAAGTGATTGGAGAATAGGTCAACTGCTTCTTCTCTGTGACAGTCCTTCAAGTATTGGAAGCCAGCTATTGTAGTATCCCTAGTCCTTCTCTTTGTAAGACTAGACCAAGGGTCTTCAAACTTGGCAAGTTTAAGACTTGTGGACTTCCATCTCCCAGAATTCCTGAGCTAACATGACCGGAGAGGAATTCTCAGAGTTGAAATCCACAAGTCTTAAAGCTGTCAAGTTTGAAGACCCTTGGACTAGACATGCCTAGTTCCCTCAATCATTCGTTGTATAGTTTAGCCTCCAGATACCTTATCGTCCTGGTTGTTTTTCTCTGCATTCTTTCTAGGATCTCAACATCTGGTCACATGGTGATCAGAACGGGATGCAGTTCTTAACTGGTTACCCTTTTCCAATTCCATCCCAAAGAGAAGGTTCCTTCATCCTCCATCCTAAAGCCACTCACCTTCCTTCTACAATGAACAGTCAATATTGATTGAAATACCTCCCTTTTCTCCTGCCCCATCATCCCTCGATTCACGGTCAAGGCCATGGCTGTACTTCACTATTACATAAAAATAAATACAAAATAAAACTTTGAAGCATATAATTCACACGGAAACAAAGGCAAAGAGCTGGTGACATCGGGACCAAAGGGGAAGGGAAGATTTCGACAATGGAGACATCATAAAATGTAGAGACGCTTTGATCAGGTGCTGAAGGGAAGGTGTCCACTCAGGCTTTAGCAACAGTCTGAGATTTGTGTAACGGGTCCTTTATGTATTGCCAGTTTGGAATAATCACATATTTTTAAAATATTTTTAAAAATAAAATATAAAAAAGGCCCAACTTACCTCATCCGCCTAGTAAGCCAAGGCATAAATAAATAAATAAAAAGAACAATAGGATTACTATTACTCACTCACTGACTCCCAGCTACATCACACGATTCTTTATAATTGCTGGCAAGAAGATTAATGTTTTGTAAAATATCAGAGTAAGGTCACAAGGGGTGGGGGTGGGGGTGGGGGCTGTCTAAACTACCAAGAGTCTCAGATCCCTCCTTTTCTCTCCCCCGCCTCTCTTTTTATGGAAATGAACTCCAGAGCAGTGTTGCTAATTATTGTGATTTTTTCAGATGTTGGGAAAGTCTTCTCCACCTTTCTCTCTCTCTCTCCCTCTCACTTTCTCTCTCCCTCCCCTGCTTTTAATGACTTCTTCCCCCACCCCCCCACCATTTTGTCATGAAGAAAACTCTCCAAAAAATACAATATTATTTGCTGATCAATCAATTTTAATGAATGTGACATCAAAAAGATACCCAACATTTTCCCCTTCCTCTTTTGGAGGAGGAGGAGGGGTTCCTTCAATTTGATGGCCCCCCAAAAAATGACCTTAGAAACATCTCTGCAAAGTAAGAAGAAGTTTAGTGACATGCTGTGGTTGCAAAGTCCTTGAACAATGAAGTAGCTAAGGACTGGGTATGAATGTACCAGTCCAAGAATCTAAAATGTTCTTCAATTCGGCATCAAAGGAAAACATTAAGTATTGGTGATAATCACAATTTAATAGGATAATTGTTTCAGCTCAATAATCCTTTAAATGTTGGTGGCGTCATAATAAAATCCTTGCAGAACCTTTCAATTGAAATCATTGGTGTTTATCTTTCTCCCATTGTCTGTCTCTCACACACACACACACACATATATATATATATATATATATATACATACATATATACATATATATATATATATATATATATACACAATCAGAGGCTCACATATTCACCACAAGGGCACAATAGGTGCAGCTTAAAGTATGTTTCTAAGGATGTACTTTGCAACAGATTCTTGTTAACTGTTTTCCTATCCAGAAAGAAAAAAAATATCTGTAGCTCGGGGATGACTTGTGAGGTCCTTGATGCTCTACGAGCTTGATTGTTTTCTTGCGGATATTTCATGACCAAACAAGGTAACATCTTCAGTGTTAGAAGGGAGTGGGATTTACTCCAGGAATCAACATTCAAATGTGTAGAGATTAACACCCAGATTAATCAGATCAACAATCATGCAGACTATACCCCAATCAGGGGAACCACCAACTCAAATGAACCCAGTGGTGAAATGCTACTGGTTCAGTCCGGTTCAGCCGAACTGGTAGCAAAAATTGCTACCGGTTTGGCTAAAAAGTTCCAACGATCAGCTGAGAGGAGAAAGAAGAGAAAAGTGCAGGATTGGCCTTCCCATCCACTCTTGAGCTTTTCTGTTCTTTATCTTCTCAGTTGATTGGTGCAGGAGAGCCTCAGCTGGTGTTTGGAAAGCTGCCTGTGCATGTGTGCATGCATGACCACTGAACCGGTAGGGAAACTGGTAGAATCCCACCACTGGATTAACAATAAATAGCATCCCAATCAAGGAACCACTGAGAACACTCCCACCAACACGGTAGGACAAGCTACTATTAGATAAAATAAGAATAAACCTCACTCCCTTCTAGCTCTGATGATGTTATCTAGTTTGGTAATGAAATGTCAGCAAGAAAACAACCAGGTTCAGAGAGCACCGAGTCCCTGCACAGTTTTTCTGTCCTGAAGGCCAATGTTTTCCCCCTCTTTGAAGACACATCGGTGGGCTGCAAGCATTCAAACTTCTTTCTAAAATAACTTGATGGAAGTTACGCAAAGCTGTCTTATACAGAGAGAGAAGGGGAACATATTTGTGGCTGCTAATCCCTCCATCAAGTGGATTTCACCATTAGCCAGTGGAACGGTGACTGCTTCATCATTTAACAGTAGATTGGACAGCCACTTGTCTGAAATGGTGCAGGGCCTCCTGCTTCAGGAGGATTAAGTTGGATTAGAAGACCTTTAAGGTCCCTTCCAACCAGTGATGGGATTCAAAAAAAATTACTACTGGTTCTCTGGGCATGGCTTGGTGGATGTGGCTTGGCTTGGTGGGCATGGCATAGTGGGCATGGCAGGGGGAGGATATTGCAAGATCCCAATCCCATTCCCTCCCCACCCCACTAACCTGCTTTCCAGCTCCATTCTCCTGTGCAGGACAACCAAAGAAGACCCAGCCAATCAGCTGGAACTCAATGGGAGGAAGAGAATAGATAGGGGCAGGGCCAGTCAGAGGTGGGATTTGCCGGTTCTCCGAATACTCAAAATTTCCAATCCCGGTTCTCCAGAACTGGTTACAACCTGCTGAATACCATCTCTGGCCTGAAGTGGTGTAGCGTTTCCTGCATAGACAGAGGGTTGGACTAGAAGACCTCCAAGGTCCCCCTTCCAACTCCGTCATTTTCTTATCCTGTGTCACAGGCAGCTTCAAAGAAGTGCGAAGAGGGCATTTCTGGAAACTGGCAGGAGCAGAGAAAGCCAATCCATGCTAACTAACGAGCACTTGGGATTTAATGGAGACACTGTCCAGCTGTTAACACCAGGTGCCACTCTGATAGTAAAACACTCTGAAATGAAGAGCTGCAGAAGAGGCCATAATGAAGGATGACTAAAGAATAAATAACTAGGCCTTGTAATGTTATTTATTGGAATGCATCCTGCAGCAGCATCTCTCCCTGAAGGATGCTAATTTTTGGTTTTATTGCTGACTCATACACATCTGCATTTGAGCTGGCCTGGAAAGCATGAAGCAAGCCAGGAAAAGCAGGGAGAAGGGGATGGTGGCACAGGCAAGATGCTGAAATGTTGCTTGTTTTGAAATGTCTACATGAGAACATGGATGCGGTGTGTTGATTTTATCCCAGCTCCTGTCATATATATACATAGCTAAACAATCTCTATTTAGCCTATGGAGATTCTCAGTCCTCCAGGTCCTGGTTGTCCCAAAGATGCTTTTTCAAGAGGCAACTGAAGAAGCTTCTTGGATGAGAAGCGAAACGTCCTCATGAAAAAAAACAAAGTCCAGTTGCCTCTTGACAAAGCACCTTTGGGACAACCATGACCTGGAGGACTGAGAATCTACACAGACATTTAGCTGTGCAACAGAACTGAAAAAGCTTCTTGGCGGATAAGTGAAAAAAAAAACATAGAAAATCCAGTTGCCTCTTGAAAAAGCACCTTTGGGATTCTAAAGTAGAGAGACAGACTTCATCTAGAGAAGTTGGACTTGGAGCGATTGTGACAACATAAAGACTCTACGCTGATTCCTCTCTTGACTCCACCCTTAGGTTCTGCAACTCTTTCTCCTCCATTGATACTATCAAAAGGGGCTTTCCAACTCTAACAGGAAAGCCTCCCTCTGCAGTGGTTACTTCCCCAAATTGATAATGGTTCACACGGCCTGTGATGACCTGGAGCGTGGCACAAAAATAACAAAGTCACAAAATTAGATAAATTCCTTTTAATAGCTCCAACTTGGCCCCTAATGTCAAGTTATCCTTGGCTGGAGATCAAACTCTTCCAAAAACAGTCTACACAGGGAAGAAATGCAGTCCAAACCCAAAGTACAGATAAATTAGAAATAAAAAACCCAACACAAACCATGCTGAAGTAATTAACATGGCAGGCCAGGATAATAAATTGCAGACTCCCAAAAGATAATGAAGCACACACAGTTGGGAAGATGACATAACCCAGATAAGCCCCTGACAAAAGATAATGCATGCTTTGCTTCCAGCAAGGTGCTGTGTGCAAACGCCCTTCTTATATTCTGTTCTCCCAGCTGCAACTAATGAAAGGGATCAGGGCCCTTTTCTCTCCCATAAGCCATGTTGCTCCCTTCTCCATTCCTCCCTGCGTGCCCTAGGATGAAGAGGAGGTGGCCCTGTGTCTTCCTCTGAATGCCCAGCCAGACTGTGCCCTTCCCCCATTTCTTCCACAACCACCGGAGCCACACTCCCACTCCCTGTCAGCTCCTCAATTTTCCCCTCAGAATCAGACCCCAACAAGGGCATGACATGGCCCTTCCAGGAAGCACTAACAAAGAGATCTCTCCTATGTGGGGTCCTTGAAGCTCTGTTCGCTTGGTTGTTTTCTTGCAGAAGTTTCATTACCCATAGTACCCATCATCAGTGTTAGATTAGCACGGATGATGTTACTGAGTTTAGGTAATGAAACATTTGCAAGAAGCAAGCTCAGAGAGCACCTAAGATCTTTCATTTCAACCCTGAGCTACAAATATTCTCCTTTATTGAGACCTCTCCTATTCTGAAAGCCAGCCAGCCTAGCTCTAAGAACTATCAGATTTTAAAGAGGTATAAGAAAGATTGAAGATAGCTTTTTAAAAATGAAAGGCGTCTCTCGTTTCCCCAAGATCACATCTGGGTGATTTAAAATTAAAAAGTCAAGGAAAAAATGAGCATGACCAGGGATTTCTTTCCAAAGAAAATGACTAGGTAAAATAGATTTAGTTTGTCCCCAGTTGAATCATTTTGTTTTTAATTCAATAGACCCACCGGAAGCTGATTCCTAGTTTTTTTTGCAGCTGTTTCCAACACCTTGGTAAATCTTCCACAATGCACATTTATTCCTAGCTAAAAAGACCAGAAGCATCTTTTGACCTCCAAGCTCAAATGTAACACTTTAAATGCACTTTATTTCTCATTCCTAATAGGGTATTTGTCTTTGTTTATTCACATTTTCTCCCTAGTATTTTGAATGCCATTATGAAGTTTAAAAAAGACAGACTGCTCCCTGTAAATGAAAGCAGTAAAAGGTAATATAGTGTATTTTCTCCATGTCAGGAGGGTATTAATTTTGCTTTACATAAGAAAATGCACAAATCACATTCTCTACGAGAAATCATTTATAACATAATTATGCATGAGTAAACACTGCAAACCTCTCAAATATAAGCTGCAACCATAACCACAAAGAATAGTTACAGTTATATATAGCCTGTTTTAGATAGCATTAGTCTTTTTTTTTCCTTCCCCAAAGTAGAGAAAATAACTCTGAATAAATTAAAAATAAGGAGTTTCCAAAAAAAACAAAAGCACCAACACACAGTTTTGATGCATGGAATTATTTCCTACTTCTTTTGCATGTTAAAGGCCCAAGAACTTGCTATTATTGAACACAATATCCCAAGGGTGGCCTCACTAGTGCAACATAGAGCGGTACTATACCTTCCCGTGATCTTGATGCCATCCTTTCTCTTGATCCACAACAGATTTGGATAAATATTGATCAGAGGTGGTTATTCAGCAGGTTCTGACCAGTTCTGGAGAACTGGTAGTGGAAATTTTGAGTAGTTTGGAGAACCGGCAAATCCCACCTCTGACTGGCCCCGCCAACCCCATCTATTCTCTGCTTCCCATTGAGTCCCAGCTGATCAGCTGGGTCTTCTTTGGTTGCCTTGCTCAGGAGAATGGAGCTGGAAAGCAGGTTAGTGGGGCGGGAATGGGATTTTTCAGTATCCTTCCCCTAGAGTGGGGAGGGAATGAAAATCTTACAGTATCCTTCTCCGCCACACCCACCAAGACAGTAGTAAAAAATTTTGAATCCCACCACTGATATGGATCTGTGATCCTTTGAACTCAACCAAATTGTCAGCCCAATCCACTAAATCATTTTGGGGTTCCCAAATCATCCCGATTAATCTGGAGCACGGAATAATCACAGCTGCCTACTGAAAACCTGAAAGGAATTATTTTCTCTCTCTCTCTCTCTCTCTCTCTCTCTCTCTCCTCTTCTACATAATACACTAATGAACTATTAAAAACTGTAATATTTATCCAGCCTTGCAAAGGGTGTTTTGGGAACTGAAAGGGGAATATTTGCCCATTGGAAGACGAAAAGCGTCGCAGAAGTGCTAATTACTTCTCGTTACACCCCTGGTTTTGCTTGAAGTACCTTTTCCTTTCTCTTTCGTTCCCCCTTTATTTCATTTCTCTTTTGCTATTGTTTTCCCTTCGCCAAACAGCCTGATTTAATGCTGTAATGGCTTTGAAGGTAAACGCCTAATCTGGAAATCAGTATTATTTCATAGCCCTGGATAATATTGAATATTTATCTGCAAAGGACACCAAGATAATATCTCCTTGCATTCAGAGCTCAAGGTAATATTTCTCCTGAGCAATTCCTCCCCCAGACACAGCCAAATCTTTTATGTTCAAGAAGGGGGAAAAAGAATTTAGCAAGAAGAAAATGTGCCTTCTGTATTTGCTGCTTGTTCGTCACAGGCAACCTAAATACTTCTTATTTATTCATTATCTCAGTGTACTAGATAGTCCTTGACCTGCAGCCACAAATGAGCCTAACGTTTCTGTTGCTAAGTGAGACGCTGTTGTTGAGTTTTGCCTCATTTAACAACCTTGCTGGCCACAGCTGTTAAGTGAATCGTTGCAGTTAGTAGCAGGGTTGTTAAGAGATCCTGGGACACTGCAACCAACATAAAGATGAGTCAGCTGCCAAGGATCTAAATTTTGATCACATGACCAGGAGGATGCTGTTGTTAAGTGTGGAAAACGATCATAAGACAATTTTTTCAGTGCCGTTGTAACTTTGAACGGTCACTAAATAAACTGTGGTAAGTCAAGAACTACCTGTCTGCCATTGGAGGTTGGTGGGAATTAAGAGCTGGCCAATCAGGGATCAAGGTCATTTATAAATAGAATGATCCAAAAAGATTGCCCTTCCTAGCATGAAGCTGTACAATGGTTCACAAGATGTTGCTGTGATCTTCCCGAACAATCTCTCTTGGCAACCTTTCAGTTCAGATTTTTGGTCTTCCAATCAGTGGTGAAATGCTACTGGTTCAGCCAAACCAATAGTTAAAAAAAAAAAGCTCTGACAATCAGCTGAGAGGAGAAAGAAGAGATAACAGATAAGAAATAATCAGAGTTGGAAGAGACCTTATAGGTCATCTAGTCCAACCCCTCCACCCAAGCGGGAGACCATACACCATTTCTGACAGATGGACGTCCAATCTCTTCTTGAAGGTTTCAAGTGATGGTGCTCTCGCAACTTCTGTTCCATTGGTTGATTGTTCTCACCATCAGAAAGTTTCTCCTTATTTCCAGGTTGAATATCTCCTTGATCAATTCCCATCCATTATTCCTTGACCCCCTTCCTCTCTGTGGCAGCCCTTCAAATATTGGAAGACTGATATCCTATCTCCCCTGGTCCTTCTCTTCACTAGACTAGCCAGGCCCAGCTCCTGCAACTGTTCATCACATGTTTTAGTCTCCAGTCCCCTCATCATCTTGGTTGCTCTTCTCTGTACTTTTTCTAGAGTCTCAACATCTCTTTTATAGTGTGGTGACCAAAACTGGATGCAGTATTCTAGGTGTGGTCTTACTAAGGCTTTATAGAGTGGTATTCGTATCTCCCTTGATCTCGATTGCATCCCTCTGTTAATGCAACTTAGGATTGTGTTGGGTTTTTTTGGCTGCTGCTGTACACGGCTGGCTCCTATTTAGCTGGTTGTCCACTAAGACTCCAAGATCCCTCTCACAATTACTGCTATTGAGCCTGGCTTCACCCAGTCTGTATTTGGTTTTTCTTGCCTAAGTGTAGGACTTTGCTTTTATCTACATTGAATTTCACTTTGTTAGACATGGTCCAGTGTTCCAGTCTGTCAAGATCCATCTGGATCTTGATCCTATCTTCTTGGGTGAAGAGAAAAGCACAGAATTGGCTCTCCCACCTACCCTGTGCTTTTCTGTTCTTTATCCTCTCAGCTGACTGGTGCAGCAGCCTTAACTGGTGTTTGGAAAGCTGAATGCATGCACGAAATGCATGATCATTGAACCAGTAGGAAACTGGTGGAATCCCACCACTGCTTCCAACGGAAGATTTCTAGAAGAGGGGAGAAATAACGTAATTGAAAATGAACTGGGAAAACCCATAGGAAAAAATAATCAAAAGGGGGATTTTATATCCCTCCTGGTAAACTGAAGGTTCTTTGAAGGCTTTCGATTCTCAAGAAATAAATTCGGAAAACAGGAAGCCATGGAATGAGACCTCTTCCTTGGCCAACCCAAATCAAGAGCCGAATGTGATGAACACAATTCTACTCTATCGGATTCAGAAAAGTTCTCTGAGAGTTTTGTGGGTGAATTCAAGGCAATTGGATTGGATCAAAAGAAAAATTTGGCAGAGGGGAGAAGGTGATTATTATTGTTGCGGTGGTTATTATACAAAATATACAATTTCCATTTAAGGTCAGCCATGACTGCCGTTGAACTAATTTAGTGGGAAAACATGATGCTTGAGGCAAGGGAAGGTCAAATTATATTTCTCCCCCGAGGACTGAGGTATGAATAACGGTTTGTTTGCATTACCAGCTCTAAGCTTTCAGCATAAATTTATTTTGTTCCTTTGTATTGCTCTGTATTTATCACGTCCTCAAAGAAAATGAAAAAGTCTCGTTAGGGAGTTTATGGATTGGAGCAAACGAGCAGAGCCTGAATTCTGCAAGTCTTCTGGAATTCTGCACTTTGCACATCTGCCAAAATTGACTTCTTCTGCTCCTTGTACATCTGTCAAAATCTACTGTTGTGCTGGCGAAGTCTTCTGCCTATTTCTTGGACGGCAATGACGACCCACAAGCTGAAACACATAATACCCGACACAGTGGTGGGATTCAATTTTTTTTTACTATTGGTTCTGTGGGCATGGCTTGGTGGGCATGGCTTGGTGGGCATGGCAGTGAAAGGATACTGTAAAATCTCCATTCCCTCCCCACCCCACTAACCTGCTTTCCAGCTCTGTTCTCCTGTGCAGGGCAACAAAAGAAGACCCAGCCAATCAGGGGTTACTCAGGAGGCGGAGAATAGATGGGGTTGGCGGGGCCAGTCAGAGGGGGATTTGCCAGTTCTCCAAAGTACTCAAAATTTCCGCTACCGGTTCTCCAGAACTGGTCAGAACCTGCTGGACACCACCTCTACTTTCCACCCAGCTCCTTGATGTGACCCTCAATGAAATCAAGTTTGACATCTCTGATCTAGAATGTACCACGTTGCTAAAGGTCTAGTACAGGGGTGTCCAACCTTGACAACTTTAAGACTTGTGGACTTCAACTCCCAGAATTCCTCAGCCAGCAAAGCTTGAAGTCCACAAGTCTTAAAGTTGTCAAGGTTGGACACCCCTGGTCTAGTATATAACCTTCAGCTAGTCTCCAGAAAATTGCCTTCCATTTCTGAACAGTGTGGTCTTTAATTCTTTTTTCTTTCTTTCTTTCTTTCTTTCTTTCTTTCTTTCTTTTTTTTTCAGTTACAAGTTCTGTTCCTCCTACCTCTTGTCTTACAGGGCCGTTTCCTTTCCGGAGAATCTAATTACTAGTTTCACATTCTCCCCGCTCCCCCTTCGGGAAAGCTTGATCTGTTTACTTGAAAAATAATGATGACATTCCTTCCATAAATCTCTGATAATGTCAAGCATTTGTCCCGATAGAATTATGACGTCCTAGGATGAATTATCTGACTGCTCTCTGTGTCCCAGTGTTGGAAGATAAAACCCACCCCTCTCCTAGGAAAATGAAATATTTTAAGATATACTAAAAAGGCAGAGTATTTCCCCTAAAAGAGAAGTAGAAACTCAGAAAGGTAGAAACTCAGCCCCTCCCCCTTTGTTAATAGGCCATTAAGGCCTGGGGCAGTCTATTTTACATAACAAAGATCTACCTCCTCTAGGTAGAGCCATAATAGGAATTGCCCAAAGCCCTTTCATTATATCGTCATCCAGAAAGGCTCAACCAAGCCTGGGACTCGGGACAGCCTACAGAGTTGCCCCTGTGAGGCCCCACAGGAGTCTGACAACCAATCAGAATACAAGCTCAAATTCAAATCCCAACAGACGGCATAAAACCCAGGGACTCTCAGCATCTCTGCCCTTTTTTTTTTTGTTCCTGGAGCTCCCAGGCATGTGATCCGGTCCACCATTAAACCACCTTTCCAAGCAGTCACCGTGTTTCCAGTGTCTTTTTCCCCACTTGGAATTGAACCCAGAAAGATATTTCTTCGAACAACACCAGATAATTAAGGTAGCTGTGCGTTAAAGGAAGTAAATTTTGTTCAAAGCCTCTAGACTGGTGGTACCTTGGATTTTGGCCTCTGTTGCTAACTGCTACTTCTATCCCTTTCTTTAACAGGAAGGGCTCACTTGTCAACAGACACAAACACACACACACACCTCTAACAAGAACTTGGGATGGTTGTGTTGCGGCTTAGCCAGAAATCCAGACAAAACAAGCCTTTTTCTCCTGGGGTCTTTGAGCAAATAAGTTAATAAATGATGACAGGGAGCATTTAAAAGCACCGGGAAAAGCTCCTAGATTCCCAACTCCTCGGAACGGTTTTTAGTAATGGCATTTGTTTCTTTTCCGCTCACAAAGTGTGGCTTGGCCTACTGCAGCTTTCTCCATTTGTTTTCCCGCTCTGTGCTTTCTTGGAACTGCAGATTCTGAAGAACGCTCTCCAAAAGGGCGACCAAATCAGACTCTGGGTGAATTGGATCTCTTTCTTATGCTCCAATCTCATTTATTTCTTCAAGGTTTTTTTTTTTTAATGATTGCCCGTGTTTCCCCCCAAATAAGACCCTGTTTTATATTTTTGTTGCCACCAAAAAAAAGGCACCAGGTCTTATTTTCAGGGGATGTCATCCACTGACTTACTTCCCTTGCATGCATCGCCCCCAGCATCCTTTTTCGCTGTCAGAGGCCTTCAGGAACTTCTTCTGTGGCCGCCAAGAATTTCCTGAAGATCTCTGCAGCTGATAACAGAGCTCTGGATCGATCTTCTGCAGCCAATAACAAGCTCTAGATTGATCTTCAGGGAAGCAGAAGAAATGGGCAGGTGTCGGGGAGTGGGAGACCTGGCTACAACTGTCCAAAGGTAAGTAGTAGGGGAGCTCCACCCCCCACCATCCCAACACTAGCTTAATTTTTACCCATGCACTCTGGAGTGGACAGGATCTTAATTAGGGCTTATTTTGGGGAGTAGGGCTAAGATTGGGCTCATGTGTAATAATCAAGTTAGGACTTACTTTCAGAGTAGGTCGTATTTTCGGGAAAACAGGACATTATTATTATTATTCTCTAACTTTTCCTCCAGGAGCTGATAATGTTGATGATGCTATTCATACAGACATCTCTGACTCCTGACGATTCTGTGGGACCAGGGTCTCTCCACAATCTTCCAATCTTGCACAACTTCTTCGAGTTGTTCTATGCTCTGGCTGGTGTCAGCTTCGATAGTGTCTAATCTCCAGGGTTCTTTGCCTGGTTTCCTTTGACCCCCTAACACATCCTGTCATAATTGCTTTCTCCAGCGAATTGCCCCACCTGACATGGCCAAAGTAAGTGAGAGTTTCGTGATTTTGCCTTCTAGTGACACGCCTGGCATTTTGTGTGCCAGAACTTGCTTGTTAGTCATCTTTGCTGTCCAAGGAATATGCAGGAGCTTCCTCCAGCATCACAACTCCAATAACTAAAGGTGACTTTTTTGATATATTGGTATATAAAGGTGATGAATTCCATCATTATGCCTCCAGGAGCTAAATATCATGTATTTGACTTTCCTTCCTTCAAGTTTCTTCTCCATGTAAGTCCAGACTGAGAAAGTAGACCTGGTCAACATCACCTAGTGAGCTTCCAGGATACTGCATATCTGTATGTTTTGCAAAAAAAAAAAAAAGGCATGGCTAGTTAATGTCTAAGTTTAGTTAGATGCGAAGATGAGGATTACAGAGTTGGAAAGGACCTTCTAGTTCAGCCCCCGGCCAAAGCAGGAGACACTGTACCATTTCAGACAAATGGGTACCCAATCTTTTCTTAAAAACTTCCAGTGAGCACCCAAAATTTCTGGAGTCAAGCTGTTCCACTAGTTAATTGTCCTCACTCTGAAGAAAGATATCCTTAATTCCAGATTGCTTCTCTCTTTGATTAGTTTCCATCCATTCTTTCTTGTCTTGCCTTTGGGTGCTTTGGAGAATAGGTTGACCTGCCTGGATCTGGACCTCTTCAATCTTCATCTATGCTCTACAAATTTGGACAACAAATAGGAGCAGAAAGCTGACCTTCTGGGATCATTGGGCTGCTGAGACAGTCACTGGGGAGGATGGACACAACATAGGAGCCTTTGTGGCACAGTGGTTTCTCTGAAAATATGACCTACCTGTAAGTAAGTCCTACCTTGATTTTTCACATGAGCCCAATATAAGCCCTACCTCCCAAAATAAGCCCTAATTAATGTCCCATCCACTCCAGAGTGCTACTTCTGCAGCCAGCTGCCTACAATTTAGCAGTTCAAATCCCACCAGGCTCAAGGTTGACTCAGCCTTCCATCCTTCTGAGTTGGGTAAAATGAGAGCCCAAATTGTTGACTCTGTAAACTGCTTAGACAGGGCGGTAAAGCACTATAAAGCGGTGTATAAGTCTAAGTAATATTGCTAAAAGTGGAAAATTCAAACTACCAGGACTTTCTTCCTACCCTCTTCCCTTGAGTTGGCTTCACGATGGACTGTAGCAGATGTTAGGCCTTCCTGGAGAGCCATCACAAAACTACACAGCCCTTGCGTCTTGCATTTCCCCACTCCCCCGCCACCAGCCAAAAGCGAGCCAAAGTTACTTCCGAGGCATTAACTGGAAGGAAAACATCAGAAAAATGACAGTGGAGATACCTCTGACACAACCTCTGTGGGACAGCCATGGTGGTAAAGCCTTAGGGGAATTCCAACTCTAATGCGCAGCACGATCTGCCACACAAGGGTTCTGTTTTCTTTTCTGTTTTCCTCTCCTTTTCTTTCTTTTTTTTTAGGAGAAGAGGGGTAGGGGGAGGAAAGCCCTCGACACTGACACTCGGAAATTGCCACATGTTTGGAATCTCAGCGAGCTCCCCCATCAAGTTATGTTCCTGCAAGTCATTATTTCCATTAGACAAAAGAGGCTCGGCATTGTGTTAACTCGAGGCAGGATGCTGGCCTGTGTCTGGCAAGCGCAGGAGGAAAGCCTCCTTACCTGAAGGCCAGGAGGTTGGTTTGCTTGTTTATATTCGATCGGTATAGCTGCCCATCTCACCCAAGTAGCTATAGGCAGCCTTCACCATATATATGTACATAATGACAACGCACAACAACTCAGATCAGGAACACATTCTGCTGGATAGGGGAGAAAAAATCAATAGGAGAATGTCTATGATCATGGAATAGCACCTACATGGCCTCAAATGAACACCATGACCTCAAACCAGATTCATAGAATCATAGGGCTGGAAGGGAACTTTGAGGTCTTCTAGTCCAACCTCCTGCTCAAGGAAGGAGACTTTATTCCATTCTGGACAAATGAGTGTCCAATCTTTTCTTGAAGCCTCCTGGGAGCCAAAACGGGCCACCGGGGGGTGGGGTAGGGAAGCATACCCCAATGCTCCATTTTGGGCTTACCTGGGAGCCAGAATCCAGGTGTATCGGGACTCCTTGAGGGGGAAGTGTTAGGAACTACTAGTCCTGTGAACTGGATGTAAAATTAACATCCGGTTCGCTCAAAACCAGCCTGAACCAGCTGAATCCCACTCCTGGCTGGCAAGGCAGGTGTTGGGGTGTGCAAAACCTGGCTACAACTGTCCAAAGGTAAGTAGTAGGGCAGCTCCACCCACCCTCCCCACCCTAGCTTAAGTTTTATCCCTGCACTCTGCAGTGGGCAGGATCTTAATTAGGGCTTATTTTGAGTGCATGTATAAAAATCAAGCTAGGACTTACTTTCAGAGTAGGTCATATTTTGGGGGGAAACAGGTTTTCTCAACCTCTCTTCCAAGCTGATGCCAACCACAGTAGCAGAAAGCAGCGCTATGAAGCAAGCGAGACTTGCCAAGTCCTACTTCTTTACGAGACAATTGCTTCAGAGTGAAGAGGACAGTGTGTGAGTCTTGCACGGAGATATTGAAAATTCCTTTGGATTCTCTCCCGTGCTTGTTGGCTGGAGACTCCTTTTCACACTGTTCCACTTCCTGCTTTCCTAATCCAATCTTCAGCCTGCTTCCTGTCCTGGGAATAAAGAAATCCTGGCCAACATAAATGATACCAGTAGTATTCTATTGGAATTGTCATTGAGCTTCGGCGAGGGCTGGCCACCCAGATCTGACGCTCCAATGACTTCGCTTCTGACTTGGCAAGATTTCTCGGTTCTCCCCATACGGCATTCTTCGCGCCTCCCATTCCCTCATCCCTGCCAAATGCTTCTTGGACCCTTGGCTCCCTGTCTTCTCTCGGGGAGTCTTTCATCCCAGCTGAGGCCAAGCCAAGCTGAGCTTTCTGCCATGCGTTACAAGCTGCAGGCAAGAATTTGATTCACTTAGTTTTAAAGAGGATTGGGAAACTTTTTTGCGCAGGCATCGGGGATTTGATCTCAAAACTTACAAGTGGGTCTGACAGAAGCATATTTCATCCAGGATAAGGCAACGTTATATGTGCATTCAAAAAATTCTCAAAGGAAAAAATAAAACCGAAAAAATCTTGGGAAAAGCACCTTGGGGTTCCTATCTTCCCGTTCTCTCTCTCTCTCTCTCTCTCTCTCTCTCTCTCTCTCTCTCTCTCTTTCTTTCTTTTTTTTCTCTTTACAAAGTCTGCACTATTGTTACTATTAATCTTCTCATCACTCCTTATCACCCATCCCCTCCCACTTATGACTGTATGACTGTAACTTTGTCACTTGTATCCTTATGGTTTATATTGACTGTTTCCTAGTATGATTTAATTGCTTATAATTTGATTGCCCTGTGACTATTATTAAGTGTTGTACCTTATAATTCTGGACTCTTGATTAATGTATCTTTTCTTTTATGTACACTGAGAGCATTTGCACCAAAGACAAATTCCTTGTGTGTCCAATCACACTTGGCCAATAAAATAATTATATTCTATTTTTCTTTCTTTTCTTTCTTTCTTTCTTTCTTTCTTTCTTTCTTTCTTTCTTTCTTTCTTTCTTTCTTTCTTTC
>NW_020769373.1:2962923-2980034 GCF_900518735.1 Pseudonaja textilis | reverse complement strand
AAGGAAGGAAGGAAGGAAGGAAGGAAGGAAGGAAGGAAGGAAGGAGGTGGAGAGAAGGGAGGGAGGATAAGATGCCCAGTGATATTACATCGGAAAAATGGGGAAGGGATTTTTGACTTGTCAGCAAGTGTGTGTAAAGGAAATGTTTGCACTACTCTATGTTATCATCCAGACATGTTAGGACTGCAACTCCCAGAATCCCTAACCAGTAAGTTTTAAGGGTTGTGGGGATTGCATGTATTTGAAAGGGCCAGACTGGGATCTGTTGTAGCAAAACTGCATAGAATTCCTCTGCTGTGTTTGGAATAAATTACAAGCAACTTATCTCTCGCTTTATTGTTCTCTCAGGATGTCTTCCTTTGTCATAAAACAATAACTATTGGGATAAGTAGTACTTTTAAGGTTTACTATTCAGACAGAGTAATTGTATCTTTTAATCTGGGTCAAACTGCTCTTGCTTATTACAAATTGGCTCCAAATCTCTTTTCTCCCCACCACTTTGGGCAACCTTCACCCCACCCTACTTCAAAGAGAAACATGTGTGTATAATTCATGGTAGAATTACACTCCGGGTAGCAGAATCTAGCAACAAGGGCTAGAAGGGAAGGAAAGCTTCCCTTCTGAAAACTTTCCCGCTCTCAAATCCAATTCCCGTGTGTTTGAAACTTTATTGAAGAGGTAAAGGTTATGCAGATAATCTCATAACTGATAAAATGGAGAAGGAATTGGATCTGTCCCTGGTGGACTCGGTCAAAGCTTCAAAAGGTTCCTCGGAAATATGCTGTAGTTAGAATGAGGACAGCTTCTCCCCAGGCACATGTTGGGTTGAACAAGAAAGGTAAATAAACCAAATTACTCCAGAAAAAGAGGACAGGGAAGGGAATGAAAAAGGGGAGGGAAGGAGGGATGGAGGGAGGGAGGGAGGGAGGAAGGAAGGAAGGAAGGAAGGAAGGAAGGAAGGAAGGAAGGAAGGAAGGAAGGAAGGAAGGAAGGAAGGAAGGAAGAATTTATTCTCTGAAACAGTATGATTTTACTGCTGTTAGGAATAGCACAAGGAAAATGCTATCAACCTGGCAAGAGAATTTGTCAAATAGAGAATTGTGGTGATGAAAATACCTGGAAAAAAAAAAGAATGGGAGCAATTAATTCCCAGTGGGACAAATATAAGAGTGGTCCACTTGGGGGAGGGAGGAGGAGGGAGAGGAGGAGGTGGGGGAAGGAGAGAGAGAGGAGGAGGAAGAGGAGGGAGAAGAGGAGGAGGAGGAGGACCTATTGAAATTGGGTGGGTAGTAAACTTACATAAATAAAGTGTTCCTCCTCCTCCTCCACCTGAATCTCTGCCACCAACTCCATGGCCATCAACACCCATACCTTCTCCCCCCCAAAAAAGTATTGGGAAACTTTGATGGATGACTCAGCTGCGATGGGAAATAGCAACCCCAGCAGACAGAGGGGAGTCATTTTTAATCCTGGTGGAAGGATGGCATTGCTTTGTCTCTGTCACTTACCCAGAGACTTTGTAGAGATAGAGATTAGATCATACATTATCAGGCAGCCACAAGACACAGAAGACACCTGCCGCTTAACAGATGTCTTCCCAAGGAGAAAGAGTGTGTGGAAGTGGTCAAAGGCAACCCCGGTCACAGATCTGAGAGGGAAAAAAAAATAGGAATTTTTCTTCACCTTTTATGCAGGTTAGAAATGAGGTCTTGGGTGGCTTCTGACATTTAGAATAGAATTCTTTATAGAATAGAATTTTTTTTTTTTTGGCCAAGTATGATTGGAAACATGAGGAATTTGTCTTCGGTGCATAAGCTCTCAGCGTACATAAAGAAAAAATAAAATACGTTCATCAAGAATCCTAAGATACAACACTTAGTGATAGACATAAGTTACTAATAAGCAATCAAATCATACTAGGAAACAAATAAAACAACAATATTGTATAGATACAAGTAACATGGTTATAGTCATAAATGGGAAGAGATAGATAATGGGAGGGATAAGAACAATAATAGTAATACAGTCTTACTAAGTAGTTTGATAGTGTAGTGGGAATTAGTTGTTTAGCAGAGTGATGGCATTTGGGGAAAAAACTGTCCTTGTGTCTAGTTGTTCTGGTGTGCAGTGCCCTATAGCATAGTTGTTTTGAGGATAGAAGTTGAAACAATTTATGTCCGAATGTGAGGGGTCTGTAAATATCTTCACAGTCCTCTTTTTGACAGTATACAGGTCCTCAATAGAAGGCAGGTTGGTAGCAATTGTTTTTTCTGCAGTCCTAATTATCCTCTGAAATCTTTGTCTTTCTTGTTGGGTTGCAGAGCCAAACCAGACAGTTATAGAGGTGCAGATGACAGAGTCAATCATTCCTCTGTAGAAATACCTCAAAGGTCCTTTTTTTCTTCAACAAGTAAGCCAGGTTGTTTTTTTCCCTTGAAGAAGAAGAAGAAGAAAACATTTCACTTCTCATCTTCATCTTCCTCAAAAGGGAGAAAAAAACAGTCCAGTTGTTTTACTTGAAGAAAAAGAAAAGCACCTTGAAGACAACTAGGACCTGGATGACTGAGAATCTCCACAGACAAAGCAAGTAAGCAGCTTTCCTCCTTGTTTAACGAAGCAAATAGTGGCTAAGATTATATACCCAAAGCTGTTAGAGCAAATCCAGGGTGGTTATTTTGCAAAACTGGAAATCGGTGCTTTATTAGAAAGGGGCAAGAAGAGAGAGGAAGAATGAAAGCGAAAAGACAGAAGAAGAATATTGCACAAAGACTTCCCACAATTAATATGCATTTTCATGCCGAAACAATCAGCGTCTTCATTTTCAGCTTGATCTAGGAAAATTCACTGAAAATCTTTGGGGAGCTGTTATTTCTATACTGTAATGTTGAGCCAATAGAATAATTTTGATTAGATTCATTATATTTCGATCCTCTCTTTCCCCCAATTGCTCAAGAAGGCATATGGCCTCCTCCAAATTTTTCCCACAGAAGCTGTTGATCCTCAAAAATAATTATTGCTGTATAGATTCTGTTTCAAAAACAACATTGAAGTCCTGCTTCAGTTTTGCTGAGATGTCAGTATAGATTTCTCTGTTCATTTCTGTTTTGAGAAGCATCCTAAACAAACTAAACAAATAAATATATGTAGACACATGTGAAATGAATCTCATGGCTATTGCTGCCTGTAATTTTGGTTTGACAGATATTCTTATATAAACTCAAAAGTTAAATCTTACTGAATACAATGGGGTTTAAACCTAGATAAGTATATTGAAGACTGCAGGCTCTAAATGTTCTCCTATTTTGAAAAAAAAAACATTGGAATACCTCTTCTAAAAAATAAAACATTTATCAATTTCCTAACATTGATTTTGTATATTGCTTTGAGACATATGCTTAGAAGCAGGATGTCATTTTTTAGCGACAGAAAATAACAAGCATTCTCCTCCTCCTCTGCATAACATAAAAGAAGTATGGAATATTCCATTTAACCTTGTCACGTATCACAGAAAATCTTCCATTTCTCAGGTCTGTGAATTCAAGAAACCCAGGATCCCCCAAGGAAAGAAGGGCTTACTGCAGGATGTTAGGATCCCATTTGTTCAATAAGTTACGAAAGGGCAACGAATGCAGGGATAAATAAACAGAGGACGAAAGGGGTTGAGAAACTTTCTCATTCTTGGACTTTACCAACACCCACATCTTGAAGCGCCTAGTTGCAGATTAAAAGCCCTTGAAGGGGAGAGCTACACTTTATTCCCAAGTAGTTTTGGCTCAGGAAATCAGAAAATGTAGGATGCTGCCCCAAGCTTGCCAAGTTTTTGAAGTATGTTCCTAGAAGAGCAGCCAACAAAACGGACAAAGCTTGCAAGCCTGCTGCAAGGATACCTACAGATGCTCAAGAACAGATGTTTCCTCTCACTGGCCAAATCCTTGTCCTGCTTGAGGTTGGTTTGACCTGTGTGTGAACAGCTCTGTGCCGAGAACAGTGAAAGAATGGCAGCCGCCGAGTCCCACTCCGCTTCTCTCCTTCACTCTCTCTTTAGCCCCACCGAATGCTCAGCCACGCTTCCTTTTAAGCACTTAATTACCCCTGAGCAACTGAAGCTCATACATCCTCCTGGCTTAACGGCTCCGAAGTCATCTCACCCTAATTTATGAGGACAGGGTTCAAAGTTTTAATAATATTTGGATAATATCATTGCCAAAAACGTCTCCGAGCGCTGATGGATGAGGGAGAGAAAGAGATGCATTTGGATTCCACGCATGACAAGGTCTGAGCGTTTGCAGCGCAGGCCTCAGTTTCAAACTCTTCGGGAAAATGTTCGCCTGGGTCTCCGTTCTTCTCATGAATTATGGATCTGTGAACGGGAGGGATTATAAACGGTGACGGAAAACACACAGAGACTGCTCATTCCAAAGGAGCTGTCCTCTTGGCAACTCTGTGGTCTACAGATAAATGGGTTTTTCAGGGAAGACCAAAATGGTTGACAAAACACTTAGCAGATAATGTTTCAGGACATTGGCATATAAAATATACGCGGGCAGGCCCTGCCACGCTTGTGTATTAACGTTGACACTCTGCTCGAGTGGTTTCTTGGATTTATTTTTTATTTTATTTTGACTCTTTCCTTCCACATCTTCTGGTATTTACATCCCCACAGCTGCGCCTAAGGGCATGTTTATCTGGTGCTCCAGGCTGTTAGTTGCTTGATGGAGGCAAACCGACATTCACTTTTGGCAATTTTTTGCTAGGGGCTATTTTGATGTGCGAAGATTGACGATGTCAATCAATGGCAAAATAAGAAGAGGTGGAGGCCCAACCCCTCCTGAGGGTGAAGTGCCTTCCAGATGGGTTCAGGACAGCAATGCAAATGAGGCACCTAGAGCCAAAGCCTTAAATTTTACACCTCTTGAAATCAAATTTTCGTTGTGTTTTACTCAGTCGCTGGAGCCTGTAAAGAAAATATGTTATCTGCCCTTGTTATTCCATCATAATCACTGTGGTTGACTCCATTAGCCTGATTGCAAGAACCACTTGTCTCAAATTCAGGCGATAATGACACACACACAAAGTGCCTCAGATGTGAAACAATTTGGGTGAGGAGATATGAACGTTGCAGTCCACCAGGCTGCCTGTTCCTATGAACATTTTGTATTTCCTACAGTCAAACTAAAAGCTGAAGTTATGCTTCTGTTCCACAAACTTCATTGGTCACCGAGTCCAATGCTTCTGGGTCCAATTCAAAGTGCTAGTTTTAGTATCTAAAGCCCCACATGGCTTGGGGCCAGATTATCTGAGGGACCATTTCTTCTCAATGGCATCAATTCCGCTCTAGCAAAAGAGATAAGCTATGGGCCTCATCTCTTAGAAACTACACTTAGGAGGCCCAAAATGGTGGAACTTCTCTGTCATGATGTCCACCTGAGGGACCATTCTCCCCCACAAAGTGAGTTGCTCTCCGTTCCTCTTTATTTTCTAGAAGTCCCTCAAGACCTAGCTTTGACGTCAGATCTGGGGGTCTCCGGAGATCATTGAGCAAGTTGTCTCCACGCTGATTTGGCCATGATCAGTTGTCCTGTGGTGAATTGGCTGTGGTGAGTTGGTTGTGGCACATTGGCCATGGCAAGTTGGCCATGATAAGTTGTCATAGACCCACTGGTATCAAATACATTCTTTCTTAACTGACAAAATAAAGTCAATGGTTTTGTTCTTCCATTGACTAGTTTGCTGATTCAAGCAGAATTATTGTTTTAATGCCACCCTAGATGATCTTGAACAATACTGTGTTTACTACTGACTTTTTTTTTTTTTTGCATTTAGCGTTTACCCAACACTTTCCTCTTTTTTTTTTTTTTTTTTTGGCGATTCTCCTAAGTCTAGGGTAAAATCCTGAACCCCCAATATCTAACCGTGAGCCTCCCTGGTCTCAATCAAGATTTTTCTTTTCCCCTCTGATTCGATATACATGGACATGTCCAGTCAATTTTCTGATTTGAATCTGATGCACTGCAGGGTCAGAATTAAAATATTTAGCACTCTGGTTTGATGAAATCAAGACCTTTTGAGCCAGCTGTGTTTTGCCTGGAAACATATATTTTTTTTCTTCTTCTTCCAGACATCAGAGTGTTTTGCCAGAAATTACAAATCAAATGCGACTTTCTTAAAATGATTTTGTTGAGGGGGATACACGTGCTGTGGAACGCTTTGCATCCTTTTGGATCAAGGACATGTTATACCCCACAAGCCAACTTTTGTTTTGACTTGTCATGGGATTCTTAAGGAAGAAGAAACACTCTGTGTGTGTGTGTGTGTGTGTGTGTGTGTACATCTGGTGAATGGGTTAAGTATTGACTTCGCTTAAAGTGCTATATTTCATTGATCGAGTTGGCTTCAGTTAAGAAATGGAGATACAGAGGTGTCCAAAACAAAGAAACAAGATCTATATTCATTTGCTGAGGCAGGCGTTGCTCCAACTGAGAAGTGTATCTTTGCATCTATCAGCTGTACACAAGATGCAATGGACATTTTGGCGTGTGGGGAAGCCTGCTGGAATCCAGCCATGTCCGCTATAGTTCTACAAAGAAGAGAGGGTCGCCCAATCCCTGTTCTACATACATTCATCCGAACAGAGTCATCTCTTGAGAGAGAGAGAGAGCAGATGTCTAAGAAATGGCAATGGCCAAGCAGAAACCAAGGGCGTACCTTTGAAAGCGAGCAGATTAAAAACCAAAACAAGTGACAGAAAGTCAGGAAATCTTAGAAGCATAGAATAAGAGTTGGAAGGGACCTTGAAGGTCTTCTAGCCCTACCTCCTGCTCGAGCAGGAGATCCTACACCATTTCAAACCAATGATTGTCCAAAGTCTTCTTCAGGGTTGGAGCACCCACAACTTCTGGAGGCAAGTAGTTCCATTGATTACTTGTTCCAACAGTCAGGAAATTTTTTCCTTAGCTCTAGCTTGCTTCTCTCCTTAGTTGGTTTCCATCCATTGCTTCTTGTTCTGCTTTCAGGTGCTTTGGAGAATAACTTGACCCCCCTCTTCTGTGGGGCAGTCCCTTAGATATTGGGTGACTGCTATTCTGTCACCACTAGTCTTTCTTATCATTAAACTCTTCTTAAAAGCCTCTTCCTAAAAAGCCACTGATGGAGCAACTTCTGAGGACAATCTGTTCCACTGGTTAATTGTTTTCACTGTTTGGAAGTTTCTCCTTAATTTCAGGTTGCTTCTCTCTTTGTTTAGTTTTCCATCCATTGTTTTTTGTCTTGCCTTCTGGTGCTTTGGATAATAATTTGACCCCCCTCTTCTTTGTGGCAGCCCCTCAAATACTGGAACACTGTTATCATGTCTCCTCTATGATTTACCCAATGAAAGTCAACAGAATGTGATTATGCTCTTTAGACCGCTGAGTGGAAGGATTATGGCAGGATTTCTATTGTTCCTTGTCTCCAACCACATTGTGAATGATTCTTTCCCTTCCCTCAAAGGTGCTTTTTCAAGGGGCAACTGGACTTTCTCTGTTTTTCCTTGAAGAGGTTTCACTACCCAAGAAGCTTCTTCAGTTCTGACTTTCAGTCAGAAGCTTCTTGGATGAGAAGCGAAACCTCTTCAAGGAAAAACAAAGGAAGTCCAGTTGCCTCTTGAAAAGGCACCTTTGAGACAACCATGACTGAGAATATCCATAGACATTCGTTCCTGCCCTTTCTCTGTTGTACTGCGTATTGTAGAAATTGGTGCTATTTATGGAACATGAATGCCTTCCTGGTTAGGCCATTCCAGTGGCATCTCTCTGCTGTTCGTCTAGTCACAGCAGATGTTTCATAGCTGGTAAGATTATGATTTTTTTTTTTTCCTGAATGCCCATGAATTGTGAATTGGCTTTTCTGGCCGCTTCTAACAGGTTGTCCCTTGGCACTCTTCTAATTCCTGTTTATTGCTTGCTAATAGGGTGGTATTTCTCATGGCCTCTTTCTATCGGATCAATGGGAGGTGTTGACAACCAGCTCTGTTCTTAATTGGGCTCTCCTAGCTAGAACAATGGATGATTAGCCAACATTGAAACAAAAGACATCACAACTCAAGATGTGACAGATGCTTCCCTCTACCATTTCTCTACCCTATGCCAAGAAGCTGGAGGGCGTTGCCAAGTAATGTTCTTCTGAAGACTCTGGTTCCAAATGAAGATCAGTTCTTGGTTCAGCTGGCAACTCTTTGATAAGTAATGCCAGAAACCAACACCAAAGAATGAAGGCTAGTACTGACTTTAGTTCAAGCGCAGGCCTCTCTCCTATATTTATGAGCCCATACAGTAAATTACTATGCTTGGCATTGTGCTAAAATGAGAAGAACTGGATAATGTATAGGTCCACCTTTAGAAATAATGACAAATGTTTCAATGGAAATAAGAATGCAGTGGGGAAAACAACGACAAGATGACCTTAGTCCTTCTGCCCACTTCCTGTCCTTCCTCTCTCTTCTAGCTAAATAACAGAATAACAGAGTTGGATCTTGGAGGTCTTCTAGTCCAACTTTCTGCATAAGCAGGAGATCCTATGCCATTTCAGACAAATGGCTGTCCAGTTTCTTCTTTAAAGCCTCCAGTGATGGAGCATCCACAGCTTCCAGAAGGAAGCCATTCCACTGGTTAGATGTAGATGACAGACAGACAGAGATAGATGATACATGATAGATAGATGATAGATAGATGATAAATAGATGATAGATAGATAGATAGATAGATAGATAGATAGATAGATAGATAAACAGATAGATAGATAGATATTGATAGATAAAAAGATGGGTAGGTAGGTAGGTAGGTAGGTAGGTAGATGATAGAAAAATGAGATAGATAAATGATAGATAGACAGATAGATGATAGAAAGATGAGATAGATAGATAGATAGATAGATAGATAGATAGATAGATAATAGATAGATGATAGATAAATAAATGGATGGATGGATGGGTGGATGGATGGATGGACAGACAGACATAGTTTGGAACATTTTGAACCCAACCCTTAAACTTGGAGAATGAACCTTCACCTTCATCCTATACCCAAGCTACAAATATTCACCACTATTGCATGGACAAACAGACAGACAGACAGACAGACAGACAGAAATATGGACAATACAATATAAGAATCATAAGTTAAATTAAGATTGAACCATAATAAAATCATTATAATATGCAAGCATAGAACTGCAGTGGGATAGATATTATAATTCAATATCTAAGGAAACTAACCATTCCACTGCTTCTGAAGATGTGGTGAAATCATCCCTGGTGCCTTGAAATTTGACATTCTGACTATAAAATATTCCTAACCAGTGGTGGGATTCAAAACTTTTTACTACCAGTTCTGTGGGCGTGGCTTGGTGGGTGTGGCAGGGGAAAGATACTGCAAAATCTCCATTCCCTCTCCACCCCTCTAACCTGCTTTCCAGCTCCGTTCTCCTGGGCAAGGCAACCAAAGGAGACCCAGCCAATGATCAGCTGGGACTCAATGGGAGGCAGAGAAGAGATGGGGTTGACGGGGCCAGTCAGAGGTGGGATTTGCCGGTTCTCCGAACTACTCAAAATTTCCGCTACCGGTTCTCCAGAACCAATCAGAACCTGCTGAATACCCCCTCAGTTCCTAACTCTAAAGCCAGGTTAGATTTTCCTAATTTGGCTGGCAATTCAGGCAGCAGTGGATTTTTTTTTTTTTTTTAAAGGTCCTTTTGGACCAGGGCAGGTGACTTTTTTTTTTTTCTTCATTCAATTGGAAACTGGCAAGGAAGCGACAGCAACAAACAATTAAGGGATCAAACCTCCAATTTATGAAAATGCAGGGATGATAAAGAAACAATGGGGTGACAGCATTGTGGAAATGACAGTGATTCATCTCGGATCAGGGCTGCTAACGGCTGGAAACGAAGAAACAAATGGAACAATGAATAGATGCTTGTTACCAGCTTGTCATTAATTAGCGGCAAGCACAATTCTTTTCTTATCCTTTTCAGGAGAAATACAGAAATCTGAAGGAAAAATACAGGCACTTCAGCACAATATATTGCTCGGTGTCACCGTGTTGACATCCACCTCCCAACGGAGAGGCTTCCAACCCCCCAACCCTCCCCCCCGCCCCCAAAAAATCAAACTTCCAAGAGAGATGCTAAATTTCATCTCTTGGATCGGCTTCACTGAGGACCTGTTTAACTTGAACTGTTTAAAATTTAAACTATTACAGCCTCTTATTTACTTTCTTTTCTTTTTTTTCATTTTTAAATAACCTTTGTTAAAAATCTAAAACATTAAAATACAAAATACAATACAGATATTTAAAATGAAAATGCTGTGCATATTACAATCCATTTTGACAGTACTTACATTTGAATTGTTATTCCAGTGTGTATTTTATACACCTAATTGTTCATATATATATATATATATATATATCCATCTATCTTTCTAAACTATACATTCCTTATTTATTTGATTGCTGGTTTCTATTACTTATCCAATGATACCAATTTTCCCAAACTGTACAATAATCTGAGACTTTATTCTCTTTTAATTCTAATGTAAGTTTGTCCATTTCCGTGCAATCAAAAATCTTTTGGATAATTAAGCTATCTGTCGGCACAGAATCTTATCTTCAACAGGCATGCATTCTTTTTGCTTTATACTCCAGCCAGTTCCATTCAAGTGAGAAGCAAAATACAAAATACATGTAGTTCTCAATGGGTGGCCACAATTGAAACCAACATTTCTGCTGTTAAGCAAGGCAGTTGTTAAGGGAGTTTTCCCCTCATTTTATGACCTTCCTTGCCACAATCATTTGAATAAGCCAATCAAATAATAATTATTATTTTTAAATACTCTTTGATCCAATTTCCTGAGCAACACAAGAATAAGGAACAGCTCACTTGTGAACAATTTTTTTTTTTTAATAAAAATAATACTTCAGAAATATAGAAAGGGGCCCTTCAAAATCCTCTGTCTAATTTGTGGGCAGAAAAATTGGATGGGCGATTGTTTCAAATTTTTCCCAGGCAGAAAGTTCCGTTTGAATGAATTTGTGCATCTCCCACAATGGGTCAGCAGTTGAACTGAAGTTATCTCTTCTTGGTTCCACCATAAAGTAGAATGAAGATAGGCAAATGGATTAGTAGATGTTTAAAACATTATGGAACAATTCTTTCCCTACCCTTCATTATTATGCAAGCATGAATTATATATTGGTGTCTTACATACTTGAGTAATATGATATAGGAAATACTCCAGTGCTTCAGGTTTCCTGGAGCTGCATAACAAGATGTCATTAATACCACCAGATGTTCTCTTGATTGTTCTTCAAGGATGTAATTGGCAAATGAATCTAACTTAGCAATGCACAACACAACATCCCAAGATAGATAGCTATCACTCTTTCTTTGAATCTCCATTTAGCTAAATTTTCTTGGGGCAGGACAGGGATTGTGGATCCATATTTCTCCAGCAGTAACTTTGGTGAACACTGAAATGGAAATCTCTCTTCCATGGAATATCTACGTTCACATGGCCATAAATTGATGATTTTTTCCAATGCTTCAAGAACGGTTCACACAGCAGGTGCATTCATACATCATACTAAAATATATGTTGGCTGGATTGTACTTCGACCTGTCATGCAAATCAAATGATTGCTTGTTCTGTGAATGAGCCTATCAGGTTAATCCATAAACTGGTCTAAGTGTTTTGGCAAAGCAGTGTATATGAGTAGGACACTGGACCATATTTAACAAAATGAAATTCAATGTAGAGAAAAGTAAAGTCCTACACTTATGCAAGAAAAACCAAAAGTACACATATAGACTGGGTGAAACCAGGCTTAATAGCAGTAATTTGAGAGGGATCTTGGAGTCTTAGTGGACAATCCTTAGTGCAATCCTAAGTTGCATTAACAGAGGGATACAATCAAGATCAAGTGAGGTACTAATACCACTCTCTAAAGCCTCAGTAAGACCACACCTCAAGTACTGTGTCCAGTTTTGGTCACCACACTATAAAAAGATGTTGAGACTCTAGAAAAAATATTGAGAAGAGCAACCAGGATGATTAGGAGACTAGAGACTAAAACATATGAAGAACTGTTACAGGAACTGGGCTTAGCTAGTCTAGTGAAGAGAAGGACCAGGAGAGACAGGATAGCAGTCTTCCAATATTTGAGGGGCTCCACAGAGAGGAAGGGGTCAAGCTATTTTCTAAAGCACCCAAAGGCCAGACAAGGAATAATGGATGGAAACTGACCAAGAAGAGATTCAACCTGGAAATAAGGAGAAACTTTCTGACAGGGAGAACAATCAACCCATGGAACAGAAGTTGCCCTCGGAAGTTGTGGGAGCACCATCACTTGAGATCTTCAAGAAGAGATTGGACTGCCATTCGTCAGAAATGGTGTAGGGTCTCCTGCTTGGGCAGGGGGTTGGACTAGATGACCTGTAAAGTCCCTTCCAACTTTGATTATCTGTTAGTACAGGAATTGGGAGTTTTGTTTGTTGTTGTTGACCTGGGTTTCTTAAACCAATGCGTGACTCATTTCCAAATACATAAGATCAGACCATGGTGCTAAACAGTACAGAAGATTCTAAGAACTACCTTTCAAGACATTAGGAAAGCTCTGGACTTTAAATACTACACGTAATTCCTAGCTACTCTCTAGCAATTGACTATGTCAGCTAGGAATATGAGAACTTAAATCTAACATCAACTGGGCAAAGCTGATTTAGGCCAAGAATACTAGCTGAGCCACCGCCTTTAACTGTGGTGTCCTTGGTGCTCTCTGAGCTTGGTTATTTTCTTGCAGATGTTTCATTACCCAACTAGGTAGCATCATCAGTGCTAGCACCTAACACTTATGATTTTGCAGGATCCAATCGGGGTCAGTCACCAAGACCAGAAGTTTAGTCTACCAAGCTTTTGGACTCATGCTAGAACCCATCCTCAGGGAACCTTTATCTACTGCAATGTGTGCTTTGTGTTCTGACCAAGGCTTCCGAGACCATAATTAAGCACACGCTTAGTGAAAATAACTCTTGGTTTTATTTCAATGCTGGGAATTATGTTCATTCCCAGCCCGTAATGAGTCCCAAACAGTCCCTTGAGATAAGCACCCACCTTTCTCTCCTTTGAATTGCTGCCAACAACTGAAGTGCCAAATGAACTGCAAAAAAAACCAACCGAAGCACAAAGTCCACACAGAGCATCAAGGATTAATCTGAACAGAGTGAACGACTTTGCTTCCTGCAAAGGTCTCTCTTCCTTTGCCTGTCTACTTTATACCTTATGGGAGGGACAATCACCTCCAAGCCTTACTCCTGAGTTGCCCCTTTTGTCTCAGCTGCTCTTGCCTTCTAGCAGCTCTGCGCGCACACGCACTGGGAACAGGCTCCCCTTGCTCCTCGGCCTCGCTGCTGCCAGACTCTGGAGGCTCCGGAGATAGCATCCCACTCCCAGATGGTCCTGGCCCCATCTCTGTATTGGACGCAGGACCTTCATCCGAGTCCTCTCCAGACTCCTGGACTGGTCCCTGTTTTTCCCCACTGTCCAATTCTGCAGCCATCTGCACAGATTGCCGGCGAACCACAGCACTTTGGACAATTTTATACATAGTATAGCAAAGCACACATTCAGTTAGAGAGACATTTCCTGAGGATGGGCTCCAGGAAGGGTCCAAAAGCTCAGAAGACTAAACCTCTGGTCTCAGTGACCGATCCTGCAAAATTATCCTGGGACACATATATTTATTTGCCTTCATTCCCTGATGATTTTACCTAGCTGGGTAGTGCAATGACTGCAAGAAATCCACCCACCTCAGAGAGCACGAAGGGCTCCCCAGTTTAATTCCGAGCTGCAAATATTCTCTTCTGTCAGTATCCTTAGACTCTTTCTTGCCAAAGCGTTTTATTCCCACATCAGCGAAGCAAGCTGAAGCTATAAAACAGCAGTTTTCTGAAAGCCATTTACAAAGCTCAAGGTTCAGATGAGAGTGAGCGAGCGGTCTTGATTACAGCAGTTTCAATTTATGTCAAGGGGTGAACCATAATTTCGAGACAATTTCATATCTGAAAACAGCCCTAGACAAAAGCCTCTTGGGTGAAGGCCTCTGTTTTATCAATGAAGCCCTGGAATTTATTTAGCCCCAGGCAATTTGCTTTAAGGTACATCAAGGAATGCTAGCCTAGTGGGATTCTAGATACTCAGTTTAAAAGAATAGCATGTATATATATATATATATATAGAAGATGGCTTGATGTTTTTATGTTTTGTTTGTTTATGTTTGTTTTAAAAACCAATAAAAATTAAAAAAAAAAGAATAGCAGAGTTGGAAGAGACCTTGGAGCAGTGGTGGGATTCAAAAATTTTTACTATCGTGGGCGTGGCTTGGTGGGCATGGCAGGGGAAGGATACTGTAAAATCTCCAGTCAGAGATGGTATTTGCCGGGTCCCCAAACTACTCAAAATTTCCACTACCGGTTCTCCAGAACTGGTCAGAATCTGTTGAATACCACCAATGCCTTGGAGGTCTTCTAATCCAACCCCCTGTTTAAGCAGGAAAACCTATATCAGACATCAGTAGAACAACTTGCCTTCAGAAACTGTGGGTGCTCCAACACTGGAAGTTTTTAAGAAGAGATTGGCCAACCATTTGCCTGAGCAGGGGTTTGGATAGAAGACCTTCAATGTCCCTTCCAACTCTGTTATTCTGTTATTTCCCATATTTCTGTCACTTTCTGTTCAGGTATATTAATAAGCAGCAATAAAAGTGTCACTTATGTCAAGGTATCTGCATCCGCATGTATGAATTACAGACAGACTACACTTTATATACATACGTGTAAAGTCTTCTTTCAGATTCCCAAATCTATAAAACAGGAGAAGACCAAAAAAAAAAAAAAGTAATTCAGAAAGATAGCGCCTGTCTTTAGGTGTTTCATCATATTTATATTCATGCCCTCTTAGTTTTCCTTGCGCCCTCATAAATAAGTTATCTTTAACTGCAACTAGGGGAAGCCAAGGAGGAGGGGGGAAAAAAGATATTGTACAGTTTAGTACCACTTTATGGATGACATTGATTTAAAACACTCCATAAGGGGCGCGTAGCTGCAGGATCAATTAAGAGTAAATGTGGTCATGAAACTTGCATGAAGAACAGGCTGACAAAGTCATGGAGATGACATTCTTCATGGGGCTATTTGCTGCTTGAACGTCTTAGAAGGAGGAAAGAAAGAGAAAGGGGAGAGGAAAAAAGGCTATATATTTCCTTTATTTAATACTCATTGACAGGAAAGCTTTCCCAAAGTAGAATGTGTCAAGGAATAACGTCCTCTCTGATAGAAATCTAAGAGTCGCTTTAAAGAATCCATGGGGAAATTTTGGTTTCATCAAACAGGAGTCCCCAAGGAGTCCCCGAGGCGACTGGACGTTCTTTATTTTTTTTTTCCTTGAAGACATTTCACTTCTCATCCAAGAAGCTTCTTCAGTTCAGTTCTTCATCTTCTTCAGAAGAAAAATAAAGAACATCCAGTTGCCTCTTGAAAAAACACCTTTGGGACAACCATGACTTGGATGACTGAGAATCAAACAGCTTTGGACCAGTTTGTATCCCATCCTGATATTTTCTCCTGCAGCTTTTGAAAACATACTCTTCAAAGGGTTCAGCTATCTTGCAGGGATTTGTATCTCCATATCCACTCACAGGTTACTAATATTTGGAATGTTTAGCTCCATGACTCTTGTGGATAGGAAGCAGAAATACATTCTGGAACATCCCATTGACCTTCTCGGAAATTCTGGATCCTAAGGTCCTCTTCAGAACCGCTAAAATCTGGATCCTCTTATCCTAAAATTCTGGATTGCCTGTGTCCGAACTTGGTGGCCAGTGGACAAATCTAGTTTTATAGGAGAAGCAATCCCATTAACTTATGAGGTAACTTTCAGTGATACACCCAAGTTGCAAGAAGAGCTGAAACTATCATTGAGGACTTTTAAATCAGTTAAAATGGATGTGTGTGGGATTAAAGAGTGAAAGGTGCTATTCCAAGGAGATCTGAAAGTCTCCATCTTTCTTTCTGGAGGGACTTGAGTTTTGGATTTGGCCACACCTGTTTTTCCTTTTGTTACATCTTCAAGGGCCGTGACGTATTTCTCAAGGAACACCATCAGATACTGGTTTAAAGAAGCTCGTGTCCCTGAAGATTTGATGGACCTTTGATGAGAATGAACAATTCATGCAAGTTTATGTTCTCCTGACAAGTTAACATCATGCTACTCTCTTTCCACAGAGGCCATCCATTTGAGTTTTCAAAAACATCGCAGAAAAGTTTGTGTTTTTTTTAAAAAAAATAGGGTGGTGGAAAGAGAGGGTACAATCTCTCTTACTGTAGCTTTTAAGTGGTTCCCTCTAATATAATGCTTTGAGGAAAAACATTGCTTCCTGTAATAAATATGCCTGATATCTATTTATGTCTAAGATAGCTACATCCTCTTACTAATTATAGAATTACATTACAAAATTAGAGGATGAATTTTACTAGCCCCCTGCAAGGTTTTCAATCGGCTCTGAAAACAGGTTCCCCACTCCTCAAATTATGGCATGGATTGAGGTATGCCCAATATCTATTTTGTTTAGGATGGATTGGTTTCTTCCATTATGCTTATTGTTAGGTTATTTTTTTTTGTTTTATTTTTGGGTACTGAATCTGTTTTTAATCATCCCACTACCCACAATTGAGTTAGACAGCCTTATAACTCTAAATTATATATATGTAAAATACAAATTTTATCTAACCTATGTGTAATCAGAGATTTACATTAAAAAATTAACTGCTAAAAAGTTCAGCCCTGGGCCTTGCATTTGTCAAGATTTTTAATAAATTTACTGCGTGGAGAGGTGAAAGGAATGCTTATCGAATTTGCATATGTTGAGATAGATAAAAGCTGGGTTTTGCCCAATTTGACTTGGTGAAAGAAAATGATTCATTAATCAGCCCTATTGCTGTGGGTATCTATCTGAAAAACAGAGAAATGCCTCACAGAGGAAGGAAGGAAGGAAGGAAGGAAGGAAGGAAGGAAGGAAGGAAGG
>NW_020769373.1:2941509-2953149 GCF_900518735.1 Pseudonaja textilis | reverse complement strand
CTCTCTCTCTCTCTCTCTCTCTCTCTCTCTCTCTCTCTCTCTCTCCCTCCCTCTCTCCCCTCCTCCCCCCTTCTCTCTCTCTTTCTCTCTCTCACACACACAAACCCAAAAACAGTAATAGGAAACTGGTGTTCTGACCAAGTAGTAAAACATTAACCTTAAACCAGCACAGCAGTGGCTAAACAACAAGCTTGAAGTTTGGGGGGCAGGGTTGGGAATTGAAAGATCTACTCTGAGTTTTGAGGATCTAATTCCAATTGAAGAGGTCTAAGATGATCCCTGTGGAGTGCCAACTGTCCCTTTCTGGAATAAGTCATTCAGTTGTTTGTGCCTCTTTCAAATATTCCCAAATTGTCCCCAGGATTGTTAAAAGGGAAGGACTGAAATGGGTGATTTCCCACTGAATAGAAGATATGGAACTGTGATTGATTGCCAAAGAAAACCCTGCTGAGACTAGACTTCAACTACGGGTATCTACTTTGTTTTAAATTTAGTTTTAAATTAGATACTAGACCAAGGACCTTCAAACTTGGCGAGTTTAAGACTTGTGGACTTCAACTCCCAGAATTCCTGAGCTAACATGACTGGAGGTGGAATTCTGGGAGTTGAAGTCCACCAGTCTTAAAGCTGTCAAGTTTGAAGACCCCTGTACTAGACTGTCAATCAGGGGTGATGTCATTGAGGGACCGGAGGCGAAAACATATGAAGAAAGGTTGCAGGAATGGGGTATGTCTAGTTTATTGAAAAGAAAGACTAGGGGTGACACAAGAGCAGTGTTCAACCAACCTAGCACTAAGGAGAAATTTCATGACAGAACCATTCATGAGTAGAACAACTTGCCTCCAGAAGTTGTGGATGCGCCAACGCTGGAGGTTTTTAAGAAGAGATTGGACAGCCATTTGTCTGAAATGGTACAGGATTTCCTGACTGAGCAGAGTTGGACTAGGACCTTCAAGGTCCCTTCCAATTCTGTTATTCTGTTATTCAGTCTTCCAGGGCTTGAGGGGCTGTTGATAGAGGAGAGAGGGTTGACCAATTTTCCAAAGCACCTGAAGATAGGGCAAGAAGAAACGGGTGGAAGGTTCTTTTCTCTTCTGTTTTATTCCTTGACTGAATTTCAGCAGAGCCCAAATCTGAATTCTGAATTCCTTGAGCAAATCTCAATCTTCTCTTCAGAGGTTCATTCAAACCGGTCCATCCTCTTCAGCACCTTTATCGCCACCACAGTTCCTTCTATATCTCCATCCAGGTAGTGCTTCCTGAAAGAAAGGGGACCTGCCTTTAAAATGGCAGCAGGGAAATTCCATGCACTGAAGGGAAGGTGACAAGGAACTGCTCTGTCACCAGAACGTTCCTTGTTCTGATCTTGATCCTCTCCAAAAGAACAATGCTCGTACTTTGCATGCTAAATCCAACTTATAGGCATTCAAGAGAACAGCATCCCTTGGGATTTTACAGAGATGAATTAGCTGTCTTTAATCTTAATTCAAAGCAAAGCTGACTGCATTCTTTCAGCTATGAGAACGTAAGGATTGAAGGAAAAGATAAAGAACATTTACGTTCCCTCAGAATATAAATAAAGAATATATTATTTCTTCTTCTTCCTCCTCCTCTTTGTCCTCTTCTTCCTCTTCTTCTTCCTCCTCCTCCTTGTCCTCTTCTTCCTTTTCTTCCTCTTCCTCCTCCTCCTTTTCTTTCCATCTATCAGTTGGCTGGGAAGATGTCAAGTGAAGAGAAGCTATCAGAAATTGGTACATTCATTCTCCAGCCCTCCTCCTCCTCCTCCTCCTCCTCCTCCTCCTCCTCCTCCTCCTCCTCTTTTTCTTCTTCTTCTTCTTCTTCTTCTTCTTCTTCTTCTTCTTCTTCTTCTTCTTCTTCTTCTTCTTCTTCCTCCTCTTCTTCTTCTTCTTCTTCTTCTTCTTCTTCTTCTTCTTCTTCTTCTTCTTCTTCTTCTTCTTCTTTCTCCTCCTCCCAATTATAAGTTGCCTGACTGCCTTTGGTATATTATTTCCTGAAATTGTATATAATTGGTTTTGAAAAGACTGGAACATAGTTTTGAAGTTGGCTAAAAGCATGCCTTCTTGATCACTGCTTACATCATGTTATTTTGCACTTCCTGAAAATGGATTATCTTTGATAATAAATGCAAATTAGGGGGCAATAAATTACAAGTCAACCCATGTCTGATTATATGGAATATAATTAACTCCAGATTCTTTTACATAGTATTTATCTTAATAATCATCTCCTGTACAGTAAAAGAGCCTAAACTTGCTTCTTCTCATTTTTTTCTTCATTATTATATACCATTTAAAAAAATATAGTACAGAATTTAATTCCAAACTGGAGTGACAACTTTTGAAAGAAAGATTTGAAACAAATGAAAAGTAAACCGTGTTTAATTTTGTTTGAGTTATTGAGTCCTTTCTTAAGATTTCTTTTGCTGATCTTTCCCCTAAATTGTTTCTAAAATCATTTATTTGTGTGTATGTGTGGATTCTATATTTATCTTCTTATATATTTATCTCATTTATATTTTGGATTTATTTTATTTTGTTTTGTTTTGAAAGCGAGCAAGAAATTAACGAGCAAGAATTGCCAGGAATTTAGATAAATTTAGATAAAGAGATGGCCATGTAGTGCATTTTATGGTAACTATATATTCTTCACCTATGATACTCTGGTTCGGTTAACAAATACACTTAATATATTATATGAATATATTCTCTGCCCAGTAAGAGCTTTGTGTGTTTGAAACAAATATTTTATGGGCTGAGAGTCATCAACAAGAGAGGCCTGAGGGGGGAAAATGTCCCTTGGGAAAAATATTCTCAGCAAACAGAGAGCAGTTATGGTTTAACTTCATACACAATAAACAATAATGCATTAATATTTATATTAACTTCTCCTGTGCTGCTATTTCAAGAATCTTCCTGGGAAAGAAGATATTCACAGATTTTGGATTCGATCTTCCCAACATGGCAGCTGGCTCTTCTAGACTAGAAAAATAATTAAAGGTTTCTTACTAAGTTTGGCATATTTTGACTTAAGTTGTCCATTTATTTCTTAAGTCCCATTCCTGATTTGCTTTTCTGATTCAGGACCAGATTTCTTCACCCATTCTCACAAGGTCATTCATATTATTATACCTACAGAGGGTGTGATGGCTCAGGTGAGCTTGTCAGCTGGAAAGCTGGGTTTGAGACCTGGGCACCGCATCATAGGATGAGCTCCTCTTCGTGGCTTCAGCTCCTTCCCACCTAGCAGTTCAAAAGCATGCAAGTAGATAAATAAGTACCACTTCGGTGGGAAGGTAACAGTGTGTGCCAAAAGAGAACAGACCAGAAATAATTTGCAACGTAAGAATCTTCAAACACAAACTCAGGATACTGGAATGTCCACGAGGCTGGAGTTTCAAAATGTCTTTGCCTTCTGCAAAGAACGTCCAATTCACAGCTGGCTCTTATCTTCTTGGAGGAGGGGCCATTACCTTGCAGCCTTACTCCCGAGTTGCTCCATGCAGCTGCAGCTGCTCTTTCCTATGAGCAATCCTGCGTGCACGCGCACTTAGCACAGGCTCCTTGGGAACCTCCTCATCACTGCTGCCAGCCCCCACAATCTCTGAAGGCAGCAATCCACTCCCTAATGGTCCCGGCCCCTCATCTGAGTCCTCGCTCCCCTCAGCCGTCCGCACCTGCTGCTGGCTAACCACAACACAGTGCTCCATGACATCATGCTGGCCACATGACCACGGAAATATCTTCAGATGGTGCTGGCTCAATGGCCTTAAACTACAGCGCCCCCTACAGTTGGCAACAACTAGCTTAGTAAAATCTGCAGGGACTCCCATTATTATCCTTCTACCCCCCCCCCAAAATAAAGGAAGTTTTGATAGACTTTCTTAAGAGAGTTTCTGATTGGAATGAGATACCCCTGTGGGTGGCTTTTGATCTTTGCTATTCTTGCTAAGGTTTTGTGGTTTCCCATCATTCTTCCAAAGGGACCGAAGAAAGATAAACAGCATTTTGTTGAATTGCAGCCTTTTCCATGGCTTGTGCTAAAGAGATCCATTAGTACAACACAATAGAAAACGCTGATAAATGATGGGAGATTAAACTTTGGGCAATGCATTACAAGAAAAACCATAAACCACATTATTACTCAGACATAAACCATTTCCTACTTGGATGACAAGCATATTTCTTCTCCATGTGGGGGGGACTACATCTCACCCTGATTTTCATTATTCACCACCAATATCTCTGCAGCAGCCACAGAAAGTCCTCATTTCCTATCTTTTCTTTTAAGTATCGTAAGAGGTCCCTTGGTGTGGTTGGGTTTCTCTGAAATCTATAAAGAATTCTAATTCAAGCTGGACCACGTCCAGGTATAATTCCATCGGTGGAACATTGCAGGTGAAACCAAAGAAGCTACCAATCTTCTTTCCTTTCTAGAATATTTCGCTGTTGTAGAAGGATAACGGAATAACAGAGTTGGAAGGGACCTTGGAGGTCTTCTAGTCCAATCTTTTGCTCAAGAAGGAGACCCTATACCATTCTGGACAATCAGTTGTCCAGTCTCTTCTTAAAAAACCTTCAGGGTTGGAGCATTCTATTGTGGTTGCTCCCACAACTTCCGGAGGCAAGTGGTTCCACTGATTAATTGTTCTGAAGGTCAGGAAATTTCTTTTTAGTTCTAGGTTGGTTCTCTCCTGGATTAGTTTATTATCCTGACTTCAGTTGCTTTGGAGAATAGGTTGACCCCAGGGGTGAGATCTGACTGGTGTAACTACCGGTTTGGTGGCTACGTGTCATGCACGCACGCATGGTTTGTGTGCATGCATGTCTGATGCGTGCTCTGCGCACACGCAATTAACAAACTGCTGAGCTGCCCAGACAGCTGAGCAGCGCTGTGCGCGGATGCGCAGTGTTTGAAAAAGCACTTCTTTCCTGGTTTTTCAAATGCAGCCGTGCCGTGAAAAGCAGCTGAGGTTGAAAAAGCAGAAAATAAAGGACAGGTAAGAGCCCGGGCAGGCAGGTGGGCCAAAACAGAAGCAGACACAGAACCAGTTCGATGTCTGCTGCTCTTCGGAGCCGGACAGAACCGGTAGAATCCCATCCCTGGTTGACCATCCCTTCTTTGTGGCAGCCCCTCAAATATTGGAAAAATTGCTACCATGTCTCCCCTAGTCCTTCTCTTGGTTAGGCTAAACAAACCAACTTCCTGCAACCGTTCTTCATATGTTTTAGCCTCCAGTCCCCTAATCATTGTTGTTGCTCTTCTCTGCCCTCTTTCTAGTATTTTAGGATGCAGAACCTTCCACAATTGATTGGATAAGGGGGAAACAACTGACCATGTTGGATGAAGCTGAACATGAAACCCAAAATGTTGCTTTCCTTCTGTCCGTGACAGAATATCAGAGTCGGAAGGGAACTTGGAATTCTTCTTGTCCATCTCTATGAGTTCCTCCCTTCCGTTCTTTAAGAGAAATATTGAGACTTATATCAGGCAGCTTGTTATACTGTAACGAGTGAAAATATTAAAGGTTGATTGAATATTACCAAGGATGTCACAGTTATAGCTACCATTTTTCAGTTTTGATTGAGCAGGTGGATCATAACTCTTCTTCTCCTTCCACCATTCTGCCTGTACTTTACAGTCCTGCAAAGGTCAAAAATGGGAGGATTGGCCACCGTTCATCACCTTCATACGATGCTAAAGGAGACAGTCACTCAGTGAGGACTATCCTATAGAAATGAATAAAGTCAGGGTGATCTTTTCAGTGTGCAACAACAGGCCATTAGGTTAAAAAAAACTGTTTCTTTCCCTTGCCCTAAAAGAAACTTCTCTTGACCTCATTCTTCCCAGATTTGTTGAACTACAAATCCCACCATCCCTTGCCCACACAGGAACTGCAGTTCATCAACTTGGAAGGTACTGAGTCAGCAGAGACAACGTTGGACTTGTGCAAAAGTTCGTTGTCACAATCATTCCTGAACAAAACATGAAGATCTTATGAACGGCAAGATCCCATGGTTTAATTAGAGTTAGTCACACGTTGCGTAAATTGCAGCTTTGGTTTATGAGAAGATTCTATAAATCATAACAGTTTGGCAACATTTCCTAAAATATTTACTTAAGTCCTCGTACTTCTCAGTTTTCAACTTGGAAAAGCTGCATAGATTCCGGGTGAGTAATAGCGATGCTCTTTTTAAAAAAAAGCAAAACAAAACTTTTCATTCAAAGGCTACTTTTAAGTTTTCATAAAAAGGGAAATGAACAGTTGAATGGAGTAAGAAGAGTTGCGAAATTAGCATAAGAGACATTAAAACCCTTCCTATAATCCAATTTACATGTCTCGTTAGATGTAACTGCTATTTCTGTACTTCTTGTCATGTGGCTAACGTAGAAGAAAAAGCAAGCAAATTCAAATTTTAGCCAATAATATTTATTCTGCTCCAACCTTGGGTTCATTCAAGCAAACTCAGAGCAGGTTCAAAATTCCATGCCCTTTAAAAAAAAAACTACTCAGATGAATCAGTGTAAGTAACAGAGAGGTGTTAAATCATATAGGTAGTGCTTGACTTATGACCACAATAGAGCCCCACATTTCTGTTGCTAAGTGAAACATTTGTTCAGTGAATTTTTGCCCCATTTTATAACCTTTCTTGCTGCTGTTATTAAAAGAATCACTGCAGTTAGTAACGTGATTGTTAAATGAATCTGGTTTCTCCATTGACTTTAAACAGATAACAGATAATCAGGGATGGAAGGAACCTCGTGGGTCATCTAGTCCAACCCCTCACCCAAGCAGGAGACCCTACATCATTTCTGACAGATGGCAGTCCAATCTCTTCTTGAAAGTCTCAAGTGATGATGCTCCCACAACTTCTGAGGGCAACGTCTGTTCCACTGGTTGATTATTCTCACTGTCAGAAGTTTCTCCTTATTTCCAGGTTAAATCTCTTCTTGTTCAGTTTCCATCCATTATTCCTTGTCTGGCCTACAGGCGCTTTAGAAAATAGCTTGACCCCTTCCTCCTGTCTGTGGCAGCCCCTCAAATATTGGAAGATGTTATCACGTTTCCCCTGGTCCTTCTCTTCCCTAGACTAGCCAGGCCCAATTCCTGTAACCGTTCTTCATATGTTTTAGAATCTCTTCGTATGTAGAATCTGTCATCCAGGTCATGGTTGTCCCAAAAATGCTCTTTCAAGAGGCAACTGGACTTTCTTTTCCCTTGAAGATGTTTCATTTCTGAACTGAAGAAGCTTCTTGGATGAGAAGCAAAATGTCTTTAAGGGAAAAAAAACAATGAACATTCAGTTGCCTCTTGACAAAGGACCTTTGGCACAGCCATGACCTCGTTGACTGAGAATGTCCACAGATGTTCATCAGTGCTAGTTACTGCTTCATCACTAGCACCTATGAAGTTACCTAATTTGGGTAATGAAACATCTGCAACCAACCAACCAAGCTCAACCAAGCTCAGAAAACAACCAAGGTCAGAGACCACCAAGGGCCACCCATATCAACCCTGAGCTACAACTGTTCTCCTTTACTGATACCTACATGCGTTCCTTAGTTCTTTGCCTAGATAAGGATCAAAGCTGAGACCTGCAGATTACTTAAGTGACTTATGACCATTTTTTCACACTTACAACCATTGTAGCATCCCCATGGCCATGCGACCCAAAGGGAACATCTGCAAGAAAACAACCAAGCTCAGAGAACACCAATGTAGCTATCAATAGACATCTCCGGTGATCCATGAAAGACACCCAATATCATTGGACGGAGTCAACCTTCTCCCTAAACTATTGAGGTCAAATCTGCTCTTTCAAGCGCTTTCAAAGATCTTCTCCTCCAGTCGAATCAGAAAGAGGCTTTCCACGGTTTCCCAGCCACTTCTTATGAATTAGTTACATTCTAACAGTAAGCATTTTCTTTTCTTTTGGCTTAAAATGAGGGGGAAAGGACCCTGTAAAAAAACCCCACAATGGATGTCCTTACTACATTTCCAAACATCAAATTCTGAATTATACAAGGGTTAGACAGCCTGGTGGGTAACGACACTGGCCTTTCATGTCTCATTATGTTGTTAATTAGCTAATGTTTGTAAAGCACTTTGAAGATGAAAGACATCCATATACATTCCAAGTATTATTATCTCTGGAGAACTGAGTTCAGCTAAGAGGTGCCTAATTACACATGCAATAAATTAGATTTAATGAATCTCGGAATCCTGGTTTTGTGTGTGTGTGTCTGTGGGGGGGGGGAGAGAGAGGGAGAGGGAGAGGGAGAAGGAGAGGGAGAGGGAGAAGGAGAGGGAGAAGGAGAGGGAGAGGGAGAGGGAGAGGGAGAGAGAAGCTTCAATCAAGCATTGCAATACACGGAAAGAGATTTTGCTGACGATGCAGTTGTACATGAAAATCAACAAGGGGGAAATAAATTGTCCAGCGATTGGGAAAAAGGACAGCTTTGAAAGTTGGGGGCCACCTTTCTTGTAAATTTAAAACTGCTCTGCACCATCTCCAGAAATCAGGTTTTGCATGAATGAATCAGCTACATGCATACAGCCTTCAACTTACAAACAGAACTGGGACCAGGATTACTGTTGCTAAGCAAGAAGTGAAGTTGCCCTCAATTTCACTGCCTTTTGGCCACTGTTGTTAAGTGGATCAAGCAGTTGTTAAATGTATTGCATGATTACTTGGGTAAAGAGCTGGAAAGTAAAGGCAGACAGGCTGATCAAACAGTTCTATGATAAATACCCTCAAAAACCAAAGGGACTTCCAGGGGAGGAGGTTAATTTGAGCATTGATTCACCTCTCTGTGGTTTCTTTTCTTTTCCAGGAGCTTCTCATCAGTTAAGGGGGTCCGACTGTCAACCCTGAAGCAAACCTGGCTGAGACCATCTTCGAGGCTTCAGGGTTGCCTCAAGGAAGAAGAAGGGAGGGGGGAGATAGATAGCTGGGGGTTTCTAGTCAAAACACAAAGTTTTCCTGTGGGAACAAGGTCATTCCAACAGATGGTTGGGAGAGGGCAAGCGAAGTAACCAAGCAACTGGCCAGTCCCTTGACTGGACCATATGACTGATGATTTCGGGGAAGGGGAAAACGTTCACTTTTTAATCTGGTGGAAACCGCGGAAACTTTCAGAGTCAGTTTTTATCAGTCGTGCCAATATGATGGATCCAATAAATCATTCCTTGAGGAATTTACCTGCCTCAGAGCTCTGCTTTCCATGGGTACTTTACTTGGAATGCTGAGAGCAATTTGGTTGTTAAACGAATCTGGCTTCCCCTATTGCCTTTATGTCTCCGACGCCAACTGAAAAGTTTCATATGGCGATCATATTGCAACCGTCATAAATACTTACCGGTGGCCAAGCAGCTGAATTTTGACCTTGTGGCTGCTGGGATGCTCCAGGAACCGTAAGTATGTTCTGGCCCAAACCTTGGTCCAAGGAAACAAACACAAAACAGAGGTAACAGCAAAACCTTTTAATGATTCTTTACGAATTCCATTCCTTCCCGGTTAAAAGGCAGTTTCAAACTAATTGTCTCTGATAAGAAAGAGCCTTGCCAAAGTTGTGCAAGTCTGCCAAGAACACTAAATAAAGTGACTAAAAAATATTTCAAACACAAAGAGTCTCCAAATACCAACCAAGATATTCTGAATGTCCCCAAGGCTTGAATGCAAAAACTTCTTTGCTTCCTGCAAAGAACTCCGGTTTCTCAGCTGGCTTTTATCTCATCAGGAAGGGGCCATTACTTTGCAGCCTTACTCCCGAGTCTCCCGTGCTGCTGCAGCTGCTCTATCCTTCGAGCAACCCTGCACACACACGCACAGGGCACAGGCTCCTCGGGCCTCTCTTCATCACTGCTTCCAGCCTCCACAATCTCCAAAGGCAGCATTCCACTCCTTGATGGTCCTGGACCCATCCCTGTTTCACACGCAGGCCCCTCATCTATGTCTCTCTGAGACCTCAGCTGTCCGTACTTGCTGCCAGTGAACCACAACAAAGTATGAAGACCGGTTGCAAGCAGGAATTCTACCGGTTCAGCCCGGTTTGAGCAAACGGGTAATTGAGGCAATGATTTGGCCTTGCCCACCTGCCCCTGTTCTTTTCTGTCCTTTATTTCCAGGGTTATCAGCTCCATGGATTACTGCGGCTCAGAAGATTTATCCACAGGGGCTGCAGTACAAGGTAAGTATTGGATCTGAAAATGGGCATTTTAAAATGCTGCCGGTTGTTACACTGGTAGAATCCCACCCTTTGTTGCAAGTGACTTCTTTCCATGCCGTTGTAACTTCAGAAGGTTGTTAAAACAAACAGTTATAATTTGAGGATGGCCTGTCTAGATGCCCTTGAGAAAGGGGGAGAAAAAAAACTAGCCAATATGATGTAACCAAATTAGATTCTTGCCTATAAGAATGAGTTATTTTGGGAACTCCTTGGAATGAGCCAGTTTCGCTCTTTGCTGTCTGGATCAAACGTCTGCAGGAAACCAAATGCAGAAGCGCAAATTTCCACATCTGAATCAGAGGCCATGAACTTGTAGCATGAAAGACCTGTCCCATTCTGATTTCACTTTTAAAGAAGAAAGTCGGCACTGTTTTCTAATGGCTTGAAGATTAGATAGCCATTTGCCCAGAATAGGGTCTCCTGTTTGTGTAGAGGGTTCGGCTAGAAGACCTCCGAGATCCCTGCCGACTCTGTTATTGTGTTTTAAAAAAACTCAGTTAGGCTAAATTATGAAATACTAAACAAAGTTAAAATTAACCAACCTTTGCACATCATGTGAATGCAGCTGCTAGGGCATTAGTTGACCTGGTGACACTGGAGATCCGATCCAATACCAGCATTTAAAAGTTGCCAGAGCCGACGTTTAAAGTAGAATTTGGTTTCTTCCAAGTTCAATGAACATCCTGGAAATTTCAAGGGTTACTTTCAGCCAACTCACCACACACACACACACACACACACACACACCCAGAAACACACACACAGACACACACAGAAACACAGACAGACAGACAGACACACACACAAAGTCTACTTCTCCTTCTAGCTATTTATAAACCTATAAACTGGCCTTCCAATTTTTAGACCGTAAGCATGAATTGCTTCCAAAATTAGAGAGAATGTGTATTACTCTCCATTTTCATTTAGGTTTTGAAGGAGATATAAAATTATTAGGATCTTAGCTTCAGGTATTCAGACCAACATAGGAAGTTCAGAGACAGCTTCTCCTCTCTTCTAACTGTCCAATAGATATGAATAAGGAGATGGTCATTTCACACATCTTCCAAGCAAGGCAAAAGATCTTCCAAGGAAGACAAAATTTGCCTTCAGCAAACCAAGAGAGACTGTGATCCCATCAACAGTTCTTTGGAGAGGTACCTGATCAAGCTATCTGACCACAGTTTTCCAATAATACTAATACTACTATTACTACTACTACTACTACTACTACTACTAATAATAATAATAATAATAATAATAATAATAATGATGATGATGATGATGTAGAATAGAGTACAGTACAGTATAGTACAGTACAATAGAGTAGTGTAGTATAAAATAGAACAGAATAGAATAGAATAGAATAGAATAGAATAGAATAGAATAGAATAG
>NW_020769373.1:2925928-2935948 GCF_900518735.1 Pseudonaja textilis | reverse complement strand
TCTATCTATTTCTACATCTATATTTATATCTTTATCTCTACATGCTTACATACATATATACAATACATGTTGTTATTTTAAAATTTACATGTTCTTATTATAATACATATTTTAAAAATGTGTACCTTCTGTTTTTATAGAGAGGTTAAATGGTAGAACGTAGGTACAAAACAATCCCATTTTCATCTCTCTTCTTACATGTTATTTTACATGTTGCTTCGCCCGGCTTGGCTGTTCTTTCTCTGATAGGCTTTCAAGATGCCTTCACTGATATCCAGCGTAATGTGTAATCTTTTGAACCTCTAATTAAACTAAAGAGAGAAACTGGGGGATAAAAAAACATAGGAAAGTATTCTAGAAATAGCAAATCTGATGACACTCAGTGTGGTTATTATCGTCCATTTCTTGTTTTACATAAGGGACACCCCCTGTGCTTTGCAAACAAGAAATAATCGGATCTGACATTTACAATTTATATATATATATATATACACACACACACACACACACACACACACACACACACATTCCATATTCCCAAGCCAAGGGTAATCATGAGGCGATGGCCACTTTTTTTAAAGGAATATGGACATGGTACTGCTATTCTCTACTTTATCTTATTCTTTTTTTTTTTCTAGTGGACAATTTTTTTACAACAGGCTCCATCAATATCCTTAGGGTTGAAAGATAACTTAGTTGAACCCAATCCCCGTTGATATGAAATCCACCAATGTCCATTTATTACAGAAGGAGCAAAGACTTAATTGAGATCCAAACCCAAAGGCTGGTTCACCCATTTTTCTAAACCTTAATATATTTGGTTTTGGCTTAGAAAGCTGTGTGAACCCAGACATCTTAGTTTATAAATTATGGTTTGTGGCATAAATGTAATATGGGAGGCCAACCAGTTTTGGCTCATTCAAACAATGGTTTAGGAACTTGGCTTAGTATATGAATCAGATCAGGATTCAAAGGATTATCAGTAACAAGTGAGATTAAGATAGCTTGAAGACTAACACATCATTTTGAAATAATTTATCTGTACTCAACAATATTTTTATATTAATGCTAGGTCTCATTTATTTTTAATGCTTTTTTTAAAGCTACCAGGGCATTTTTAGATCATGGAAAGGACATTTTTTTCATTTCATGTCCAATTTTTGAAGGAAAAAAAAAAGAAAGAAAGAAAAATGATATTTTTAAAAAAATCATTTCCAAGGAGGAAAATTACAAATAGAGCACAAAGCAGCTGAAAAGACCTCCAATGTTGTTAATGAGTCCCTTCCGAAGCCTAATTCTTTCCAGATACAAATTTTGCAATTATTTAGCAGGTTTTAATCAGTTGCCCCCTTCATAAATGATGCCCCGTTTTTAACATTAACAGAAAATGATTTATATGTGGCCAGGAATGATTGCAACTGCCAAGACCCACATTGGTTTCATGCAGGCAAAGGATGATTTGCAAACCGGCTTATCAATGAAAAGAAACTGTTTCCTAATTCAACTTTTCAAAATGACCCATTAGTTGATTAACAGCTCCAATCCCCCCCCCCCCCCTTCAATCTCCTTTGGGGTGATTGACCATTGATAGCAACGAGGTTCGCCTTTTTAAAAAAAAATACTTCTTAGAGTCACCCAGAGATCCAAAGAACAAAACGTGGAGACCACTTCTGAACTTTCTGCTTGGGGTGGAAAAGAATGAAACTTAGATTTTGGGTTTAACCGATTCGCTTGATGGATCCTTATAGAAATGGCTAGTTTATATTACTATGATAAAGCAAAAAGTTGAGATTTCAGGTTAATGCTTTATTTTTCTGCAACAGAGGGAGTTGGAAATTAACATTTTTCCCCCCATCCTTTCCTCACTTCTCTTTCCCCCCTTCCCTCTGCTGCTTTCCTATTTACTTTTGTTGTTTTGTATCTTATCTTATGACTTAATAAAATGTAAAAACATGGAAAGAACAAAATGGACATCTTCTAAGTAGGAAGAGCTACTTTTTTTCCAACTTTCCCTTTTTCTGTTTCTTTTTTGGGGGGTTGTTTATTTTGTTTTGGTTCACCTGGCCATTTCTGTTATATTTTTTTCTTTTTAGAATAGAATACCAGAGTTGGAAGGGACCTTAGAGGTCTTCTAGTCCAACCCCCTGCCTAGGCAAGAAAACCTACACCACTTCAGACAAATGGTTATGCAACATCTTTTTTTAAAAAAAAAAAAACTTCCAGTGCTGGAGCATCCACAACTTTTGGAGGCAAGTTGTTCCATTGATTAATTGTTCTTACTGTCAGGAAGCTTCCTAATAAATGATAGCCGTCCATTTACTTGGAGCCAAGCCGCACTAAAAGCCTCCAATACAGGAACACAATGTTGCCAGCCAACCAAGACAAAAAAAGTCACAAAACAGACAGAAGATATTAGAAACACCAATCAAGCAGAACACAGCAAACTTCAAGACCAATAAACACAGACTAAGACTCCCAACCAATCAGGATGAAGAAAAAAACCATTCTGGCACAGCAGTAGGCTAGCACCAAATTTAAAATTGAAACGACTGTGAAAGTCTGATTCACAGACAAACACAATACAGAAGCCCGATGATGGCAGACAAGATTCTGCCGAAACGTTGCTACAATTTTAAAAGCACAGCAAAAATGACGTAGAAAAATACCTGAACAAAGCTGAATATCATAGATAGATAGATAGATAGATAGATAGATAGATAGATAGATAGATAGATAGATACATACATACATACATATACATATATACATTTTACAGCATATATTGAGCAATGGTTAAAAAAAAATTTCTTTATCTTTATTATTGACGTGATCTGCCTTGTTACAATAACTCCTTCGTTCTTTTAATGTTTTAATTTCTCTACATAGTTTATGATTAAATGCACGTCTTCTGTCATTTCCATAACTTTTCCAAATATCAAATATTACCTTTTCTTTAACCACTCGTACCAAATGTTCCATATTTCATAATAGTCACTATCTTGTTTATTTTTTAACAATTTGGTTAGGCTATCCATCTCAGCACATCGTTCTTCATATGTTTTTATCTCCCGGCCTTTAATCATCTTAGTTGCTCTTTTTTGCACTTCTTCTAAAGTCTCAACATCTTTTTTTAATGTTGTGACCAAAACTGGATGCAGTTATTCCAAGTGTGGAAAATAGCTTGACTCCCTCTTCTTTTGGGCAGCCACTCAAATATTGGAAAACTGCTATCATGTCATCCTCCCCCCTAGTCTTTCTGTTCATTAAACTAGACACAATCAATTCCAGCAACCGTTCTTTATATGTTTCAACCCACAGTCCCCTAATCATCTTTGTTGCTCTTCTCTGCACTCTTTTGACTGTATTATCTCTAGCTTATCTTATGCAATTGGTCTTGAAATACGACCCGCTCCACTACCTATAACTATTTTCCCTGTGATTTCTCTCTCTCTTTCTCTTCCAGAAACAAAACCACTGCGCCAGAAACACATCTGACATGCCTATGGGCAGCGTTTATTTCATTTTCATTCCTATCTGCCATGGGAAAAGTCCAGCTTGGTGTTCTTCTGAGTTTTTTCCTTTTGTTTCCAAGGGGCAGAAGAGCCATCGCCCCTCTGAGAAATATTTGAAAAATGCAGATTTATAGTTATGGTAGGGTCATGCTACTACTAGTTAAAAGGAGATGACAGCCAAGGATCCCCTTGTTTGTCTCTGCATGAAGGTTTATGTGACTCCATTTTGATTCTGGGTATGTTATTACTCTAGGTAATGAAATCTGGAAAATAGCCTTTCTGTCTAATAATGAGTTGTAGCTCTGGGGTCTTGAACTGCAAGCTGTCTCAAATTCCCATTAATCGTTCAATTCTAGTCTAAGGCAGAGGCTTTGCAGCTTGGTTCCTCCAGCCCCAATGAAGAATGGAGACATTTTTTTTACTACCAATTCTGTGGGCATGGATTGGCTTGGTGGACGTGGCTTGGTGGGTGTGGTAGGGGAAGGAGACTGCAAAATCCCCATTCCCTTCCCACCCCACTAACCTGCTTTCCAGCTCCGTTCTCCTGTGCAAGGCAACAAAAGAAGACCTAGACAATCAGCTGGGACTCGGGAGGTGGAGAATAGATGGGGGCGGGGCCAATCAGAGGTGGTATTTGCCAGTTCTCTCAACTACTCAAAATGTCAGCTACCGGTTCTCCAGAACTGGTCAGAACCTGCTGAGTACCACCTCTGGGGGACAGGGGTGAGCTTCAAAAATGTTAGCAATGGGTTCTTTGTTTGGTTGCTGGATGGGCGTGGCCTAGTCAGCCTCCTGCACCCTGGCTGTGTGTGTGGGGGGGTGCCTTTTTGCCCTCTTCAGACACCGGAGGTTTTCCTCAAGCTTCTGGGAGGGCAAAAACGGCCTCCTCGGGCTCCAGAGGCTCTCTGAAAGCTGGAAAGGGGACCATTTTTGGCTTTTGCAAACTTCCCAAAGGCCTGTTTCTTGCCTTCCCGAGCCTCCGTGAGCGCCCTGCATTTACCTGCATCCAAAATGGGCCCTGTAGGGACTCCTGGGAGGGGTGGGGCAGAGTGGGCGGGGCCACCAGGAGTGGGATTTGGGGGTTCTCCGAACTGCCCAGAATCTTAGCTAGAGGGTGTCCTGAACACCTGCGAACCCCCAGCAGCCCAGGGGTGGGATTCTACCAGTTTGCACCTATTCGCTAGAACCGGTTGTTAACATTCTAAGCAGTTCGGAGAACCGGTTGTTAGAAGAAATTACTGGCCTAATCCTGTAAGGAAGGCAGGAAGGAAACATTCTGGTGTTGCTTACAGAACCTGCCTCTCCGTTAACCCTTATTACATTCTTGGCAGGACTGGACTTCCTGTCTCTGGACCTTCTCTGGAGTTTTTTTCCCCTCCTTTTCTGGTACTTTGCTTGTGTGGAGTGACCATTCAAAGTTACAGTGGCTCTGAGAAAAGTGACTTATGACCATTTTTCACACTCACGACTGTTGCAGCATCCCCACAGTCATGAGAGGACAGGCAAGGAGATGCGTGCCTCGATGTGAGTGATATTGAGTTGGCCACACCCAGCCAGTCACATGACCACTAAGCCATGTCCACCCGGTCACATGACCACCAAGCCATGCCCACCACCTAAGCTACACCCACAGAACCGGTTGTTAAAAAATTTGAATCCCACCACTGCAGCAGCCCTTCCCTAAATGGGGGGCATCTAGAGTGGTTGGGATTTGTTTAACGCAGGGGTGTCCAACCATGTCAACTTTAAAACTTGCAGGCTTCAACTCCCAGAATTCCCCGGCCAGCACAGTTTGGGAATTCTGGGAGTTGAAGTCCACAAGTCTTAAAGTTGACATGGTTGGACGCCCCTGCTTTAAAGCAAGCCCTTCCATCTGCTCAGCTGTCTATTATTTCCTTCCATTGCCTTGACCAGAAGGACAATGGCAGCTAAGGAAAGGTTCAGCTTTCCTCTTCTGCTTTTCCCTCCTCCCAGCTTGGAATCCGATCTGTTATCCAATCCCCCATAAGGAGAAGATGTAGTGGGAGATGTCACCCTATCACTGGTGGGGCTGCCATGGATTAGATATCTTCTCCACCTCGCCAACAAAGCACAGATCGAGGGAAAAGATTGTGAACAAAACCCTCAAGGAATTAAAACATGGACCAATTACACTGAGAGGAACACCTTGAAACAAAATGCAGATGATGTCCTCTCAGCTGTGGCCTGACTGGTTCCAAGACTGGGGTGATTTTAGACCTTCGCTCATTCTTTCTTACATTGTCTACTTGATCCTACTTCCTTCTCAATCTGTTTTGGCATGAGAGACGGGGAGGGAGGGAGAGGGGGAGAAGGGGAAAGAGGGAGGGAGAGATTGAGAGGGAGAGGGAAGGAAAGGAAGATGAGGGAGATGATGAGGATGGGGGACAGAGAATGAGAGGGATTGAGAGAAAGAGAGGGAAGGAAGGAAAAATGAGGGAGTGGGAGAGAAAGATTGAGAAGGAGAGGGGGTGAGAGAGAAAGAGGGAAGGAGAGGAAAATGAGGGAGTTGGGGAGAGAGAGAGGAAGACAGAAGGAGAGGGAGGGAGGGAGACAGAGTGAGGAGAGGGAGGGAGAGAGGGAGAGGAAAGGAGGGGGAAATGGAGAGGGAGATGAAAGAGGGGGAGAGTGAGAGGGGAATAAGAAAGAGGGGGGGAGGGGAGAGGGAGAGGGAAGGAGAGAGAGGGAGATGAAGAAGAGGCAGAAAGGACAAGGGGAGAAGGAGAAAGAAAGCAAACTGTGTCCCAGCTGCTTGCTGGATTCTTCTGGAGAAGGTTCACATGGCTAAATCCACCTCTCAGATCTAATCCTAGATCTTTATTTGGAAGCAAAGAGGATAGGAAACGGGTGTGTGACATTTAACTTTGGAGGAAACATGCATAGGCTGACTTGGTAATACATCTCATTAGTGGAAATCAATACACCTCATTTGGATGAATTTGCAGCTGATTTCCCCTCCCCTCCCTCCCAGCTTGAAGGTCTACTCCTGAGTAAAATGAAAAGCCCTACCACCTTGCACTCCTTCTACTTCAGTTGAGACCTCACCGTTGCAATCCGGGGACCCTGATTGTTGCTAATTACAGATAGGACAGGAGTGACCACGGGGGTTTTTTCCTTTCATTTGGCGAGCTCCGCTAGAGGAAAGTCATCAACCTCAGAACAATGTCATAAGTTGCTCTGGAAGCTGGTTCTCAGCGCTGACTTCTGGCTCTCCAAGAGAGTTGTCTAAAACTTTGATGTGTTTCTTTCCTCCAAATTTCATTTGGGGTGAAAGATACAGCCCAGGAAAGCCAAGATGTAGAGCCCGAGTTTGGTCCGGGGGTCAAGGTACCAAGCTGGAAACCGGGAGACTGACCCACTTTAGTTAGCCGTGAAAGTCAGTTGGGTGACTTTGGGCTAATCACCAGGAGTCTGGGAGTTCTAGTCCTGCTTTATGCATGAAAGGCGATTGAGTGAACTTTGGGCTAATCACCAGGAGTCTGGGAGTTCTAGTCCTGCTTGATGAATGAAAGGCGGTTGAGTGACTTTGGGCTAATCACCAGGAGTCTGGGAGTTCTAGTCCTGCTATATGAATAAAAGGCGGTTGAGTGACTTTGGGCTAATCACCAGGAGACTGAGAATTCTAGTCCTGGTTTATGCATGAAAGGCGGTTGAGTGACTTCAAGCTAATCACTAGGAGACTGGGAGTTCTAGTCCCACCTTTGCATTGAAAGCCAACTGGGAGACCTTGGGCCGATCACTCTTTCTCAGACCAACCAAACCTCACAGAATTGTTGTGAGAAAAATAGGAGGAGGAGGAAGAAGTTATGTTCCATATGTTCACTGCCTTATTTGCAAATAATAATAATGGTGGAATATAAATAAATAAACAAAACAAAATAGAGATATGACTTCCAACTGGAGTTTCATCTCTAGCTCTGGGAATGCAGAACAGAAAGCCCAAAGGTTGCTGTCGCATCAAACATTACATCTATTGTGTTCTGGATGAAACTTCCCAGAGTTCTTTTATTTTTATTTATTTACTGCACTGAATTTATTTGCCACCCGTCTCATAGTCAACAGATCCTGAAACAATACTGGAAGAGCCAGACAAAGAATAAAAATTGCAACATAATGAGCCAACTGTTGTAGAATCAGATCGGAAAGGGCAAATAGTCAGGAAACGTTAAATGCATTGATTTTATTCCTTTACAAGGTTTGTTTTTATAAAGTTTCAATATTGCATGTTCTTAATTCCAATGGGGTTTCTCCTTATTGAATCGTGGCCTTTGATTAAAGGCACGGATTTCAATTCGTGTACTTACAACTTCAGTCTGAATCGTAAAGGCCCCATGACTTTTACGATGCTAAAGATGTTTTCTTGTCCAGATTATTCAACACACGGTCAATATGTTCTACTTCTATTATCTTTTTCCTAAAATCTATTTTTTATTTCAAATACTTGAGCACGAGTGGGCAAATAGATAAATTAAGGGCAAACTTTTAATCCTACTTACTTGAGGGATTAAAAAAAAACCCAAACAATCCAGAAAGTATAATTTCCTTCAAAGTAACTGTTTGTTATCCTTTTGTAAAATTACAATTGTACAGATAAAAGCTAATGCACACTACCCACAAAAAAATCAAGGGATAGGAAGCAAATAAATAAATAAAAGATTTTTTTTTGTTTTTATCGAGTAAAACTTGTTCTTCTTCTCTAATATAATTCTCATCTATGATGGCAGACATTCTTAAAATTAATTCATGAGTCCATTGTGTCTATATTTCCTTCAATCTATGTTAATAAGTCAAATAGATGTTATCTTTGGTTCTTATACTGTGTTTCATTCATCACAGATTTTTAAACACATTTTTTTTTAAAAAAATAACATATTAACCTGGAGATACCTATAAACCAATTTCATTCCGATACTGAAAGTCTCGGAGTAAATAATGAATGCCATATTTGGAGGATGTGTTTTAAATTCTCCTTTTTTTTCCTCTCGCCCGTCCATTAGCAAATAAGTTTTGTCCTTTGTGTGGTTAGGAGAAATCCACCTTTATTAAATATCCTGGGTTAACTCTCCTAGCTGGCAAAAAGAAAAGGATAGAATTTCATAGATGAATGGATTGATCCATTGGTTAAAAGCTGGGGACAATCAATGGACAATAAAACTTTTTAATCAGCAGATGGGCCTGTTGAGTCAGAATATCAGTTTCCACCTGATCAATATTACAAAGTAATAATCTTGCTGCTCAAATTAATAAACAGGGGTGATGGGGAGAGAGATAAGAAAACAAGATCTGTAACAAGCACATGCATTTCGGCCATTGATAGAAAAGTAGGCTGCATTGAATGTAGGCATGGGGAATATTTGATGATCCAGATGTTGTTGAATTGCAGTTCCCAGCAGCTGGCAATAGTGAGGAATGCTGGGTTCAGCTACATCTAAAGGGAGGCTGTGAGTTCTAGTTTGGATGGATCCTTGGTGCCCTCTGAGCTTGGTTGTTTTCTTGCAGATGTTTCATTACGCAACTAGGTAACATCATCAGTGCTAAAAGGGAGTGAGTTTTGCAGAGGAGGAGGAGGAGGAGGAGGAGGAGGAGAGGGGGAGGAAGATTGTTGTGTCCTTGGTGGTCTCAAGGTTGGTGGTTTTCTTGCAGACGTTTCATTACCCAACTAGGTAACATCATCAGTGCTAAATGGGAGTGAGTTTTGCAGAGGAGGAAGAGGAGGAGGAGGAGGAGGAGGAGGAGGAGGAGGAGGAGGATTGTTGTGTCCTTGGTGGTCTCAAGATTGGTGGTTTTCTTGCAGACATTTCATGACCCAGCTAGGTAACAGCATCAGCGCTAGAAGGAACTCCTTTCTGACACCGAAGTTGGGTCATGAAATATCTGCAAGCTCGGAGAGCACAAAGGGACCCCTCTTTTCAACCTTGCCCTATAAATATTCCTCCTTTATTAGTTCTAGTTTTCGCCCTAGGCACAAAGCCAGCTGGGTGGCCTTGGGCCAGTCCTCCCCGCTCAGCCCTGAAAAGAAGACAATGGCCAACCTCTTCTGAAGCACCTTGCCAAGAAAACTGCAGTTGCCAGGACGGTCTCCAAGGCATTAATCATTCTCATCTTCAGCAACAACAGTTTCCATTCTGTGCATAGAAGTATTAAGGGGCTGGATGTCCTTTTCTGCTCTCCCGAATTATGCCCAAATATCTCTAGTAGCTAGAGATGTAAGGTGGTATATATCCCAAATCACTTGTATCCTTATGGTTTTTATTGGCTGTTTCCTGGTATGATTTGATTGCTTAAGTGTTGTACCATATGATTCTTAATTCTTAACTAATGTAACTTTTCTTTTTTGTATACTGAGAGTATTTGCACCAAGACAAATTCCTTGTGTGTCCAGTCACACTTGGCCAATAAAAGAATTCTATTCTGTTCTGTTCTATTCTATATCCTTCTCTTCTCTTCTCTTCTCTTCTCTTCTCTTCTCTTCTCTTCTCTTCTCTTCTCT
>NW_020769373.1:2884723-2902486 GCF_900518735.1 Pseudonaja textilis | reverse complement strand
ATCTATCTATCTATCTATCTATCTATCTATCTATCTATCTATCTATCAATCTTCCCCTCCCTTACCTTGGATCTGTAGGAGACACACAGAAGAGTCAACCCAATCGGACCCCCAAGACAAAGGATGCCCACGTCTGTGGCAGATGTTGCGCTGAGTTCTTTGAACTACCGGACCTGCTACAGCACAAGAAGACCTGTACTAAAAATCAACTGGTTTTAATTGTGAATGAAAGCTCTGTATCTCCTTCGGAAGCCTTCCCTCCGAGCCCTCCTAAAGATAATCCCGATGAACGGAAGAACAAGACAGATCACAACGTGGATCAAGTTGAAGGCAGCAACATTCCCGAGCGAGACGACAAACTTGACAAGGAAGAAACCATGGATACAGAATCTTCTTCCAGTGTTAGCAAAAGCACTAGCAGTACTTCCCAGACCGTCGACAGTACTATTGCAAGCAGTAACTGCTCCACCAAGGGTACCTCAGCTCTTACAACCTCTCTACCTCAACTGGGAGATCTGACCATGCTGGGCAATTTCTCCATGATCAATAGCAACGTCATCATTGAGAACCTTCAGAGCACGAAAGTAGCGGTGGCCCAGTTCTCTCAGGAAGCGCGCTGCAATGGCACCTCAACTCACAAGTTGGCCGTCCCTGCCCTCATGGAGCAACTATTGGCTTTGCAACAGCAGCAGATCCATCAGCTGCAACTGATTGAACAAATCCGCCACCAAATATTACTGCTGGCTTCCCAGAACACAGACTTGCCAACGACGTCTCCAAACCCATCACAGAGTACAGTACGAGCATCAGCCAACCCCTTGTCAACATTAAGTTCCCATTTATCCCAACAGCTGGCTGCAGCAGCTGGATTGGCACAAAGCCTCGCTAGTCAATCTGCCAGCATTGGTGGTATGAAACTTCTGTCTCCTCTACAGCTACCTCAGAGCAATTCTGGCAACACTATGATTCCATCCAGTAGCGGCTTATCTCCGAGTATTAGCCTAGCTACCGCAGCGATTACTACGTTATCTTCTGACAAAGTGACTACGAACACTGGTGTTCCACTGCTTGGCAACCCGGCAGGGACCGTGTCGTCATCGCCAGCTTTTGCAATAAGCAGTTTATTAAGCCCTGTATCAAATCCTCTTCTACCTCAACCCACTCTTAGTAACTCTGTGTTCCCCAATCCTTTATCCAATCTCGGAACAACCACAGAGGACTTAAACCCATTGTCTGCTTTGGCCCAGCAGAGGAAAAACAAGCCGCCCAATCTAGCCGCTTTTGAAACAAAAACTAATTCGGACGAAGCCTTCTTCAAGCATAAGTGCAGGTTCTGTGCGAAGGTTTTTGGGAGCGACAGTGCCTTGCAGATCCATTTACGTTCTCATACTGGGGAGAGGCCCTTCAAATGCAACATCTGTGGGAACCGGTTTTCCACCAAGGGGAATTTAAAAGTCCACTTCCAACGGCATAAAGAAAAATACCCTCACATTCAAATGAACCCATACCCGGTGCCAGAGCATTTAGACAACATTCCCACAAGTACGGGGATCCCATATGGGATGTCCATACCACCAGAGAAACCGGTCAGCAGTTGGTTGGACAACAAGCCAGTGTTATCCACTTTGACCCCATCTGTTGGCCTGCCACTTCCACCCACAATTCCAAGCTTGACACCTTTTATCAAAATGGAGGAGCCTCAACCCATTCCTATCAGTCACCCTTCATCTAGTCCTCCATCTTCTGTTAAAAGCGACTCTGGCTCCATTGATCCTGCGGGGAAGAACTCTAATGGGCCTCTGGCAGAAGGGGAAATGGGTGCTTTGCTGTCCTCCAGCGACAAACCAGAAGAAAGCATGCCCAGTGTTTCTTCTAGTGTGAACCACTCTACAACCTCCCCGGCAGCCGAATCAGATTCCAGCAACGTGGTTGCTTTTACCAGTCCTCTGATGCCTCTCATGTCCGACCAGTTTAAGGCCAAGTTTCCATTTGGAGGGCTGCTGGATGGAACACCAGCCTCGGAGACCTCAAAGCTACAGCAACTTGTAGAAAACATTGACAAAAAGGCCAGCGATCCCAACGAGTGTCTCATATGCCATCGAGTGCTCAGTTGCCAGAGTGCTCTGAAAATGCACTACCGCACGCATACTGGTGAAAGGCCCTTCAAGTGCAAGATCTGTGGCCGGGCCTTCACTACGAAAGGCAATCTAAAGACCCATTATAGTGTCCATCGTGCCATGCCACCCTTAAGAGTGCAACATTCCTGCCCCATCTGCCAGAAAAAGTTCACTAATGCAGTTGTGTTGCAGCAGCACATCAGGATGCATATGGGGGGCCAGATTCCTAACACACCAGTGGCGGAAAACTATCCCGAGTCCATGGAATCTGACACGGGCTCGTTTGATGAGAAGACCTTTGATGATCTGGATACATTCTCTGATGAGAACATGGAAGACTGTCCTGATAGTAGCGTACCAGACACCCCTAAATCTGCTGATGCATCTCAAGATAGTTTATCATCCTCCCCATTGCCACCAGAAATATCAAGTATTGCTGCTTTAGAAAACCAGATGAAGATGATCAATGCAGGGCTGGCTGAACAGCTTCAAGCGAGCTTAAAATCTGTGGAAAATGGGTCGGTCGAAGGGGACATTATGACAAACGATTCTTCATCGGTGGGTGGTGATATGGAAAGTCAAAGTGCTGGAAGTCCTGCCATTTCAGAGTCTACCTCTTCCATGCAGGCCTTATCCCCATCCAACAGCACAATGGATTTCTACAAATCACCGGGCATCGAAGACAAACCGCTACGGACTTTACCGAACGACTTTGCCAATGGTTGGCCTGTCGCCTTTGCCAACGGCGGTGCTTTGGACTTGACCTCGGGCCACCCAGAAAAAATGGTGAAGGAAGAACCGCTGGGCATGTTGTTTCCTTTCCGCGACAGAGGCAAACTTAAGAACACGGCGTGCGACATTTGTGGCAAAACTTTTGCTTGTCAGAGTGCCTTGGACATTCATTACAGAAGTCATACCAAAGAGAGACCGTTTATTTGCACAGTCTGCAATCGTGGCTTTTCCACAAAGGGTAATTTGAAGCAGCACATGTTGACACATCAGATGCGAGATCTACCATCACAGCTCTTTGAACCCAACTCAAACCTTGGCCCAGCTCAGAACTCTTCCTCCTCCATCGTACCTGCAAACTCTCTCTCGTCCCTGATAAAGGCCGAGGTCAACGGTTTTGTACATGGCTCTCCTCAGGACCACAAAGAGACACTGCCCAGCTTGCTTCCTTCAGGACCTTTGCTGCCTTCGGCGACATCACCGGTCTTACTTCCAACTCTGCCTCGGAGGACGCCCAAGCAGCACTTCTGCAACGCGTGTGGAAAGACCTTCTCATCTTCCAGTGCTTTGCAGATCCACGAAAGGACCCACACAGGGGAGAAGCCTTTCGCCTGCACAATTTGTGGAAGAGCTTTCACCACCAAGGGCAACCTTAAGGTACTCTCCTTCCCTCCATCTTACAACGCTCTGGTTTTCTTTTTTCTTTAGCTGCCCACTTGTGTCACATCCCCCCAACAGGATTCATATTTTGCACTAAGCCATAATGGGGTTGATTTGGTATTCGGCGTCCCTTCTTGGGTGGATCTAGCCCCACTGTCTTTTGAAAACCATGGTGTTATGGCTCAGTGTGTGTGTGTGGTGTGGACCTAAGGCAGGGGTTCCCAAATCGGAGTTGGCTGGAGAATTCTGGGAGTTGAAGTCCACAAGACTTAAAGTTCTCAAGTTTGGAGACCTCTGACCTAAAGGACTCCTGGGTGAACAAACCATGTCTTAACATGATGCGTTCACTGGGTCAGCCTGAGTGGTATGTGGGATCTGGGCTGTTGATTTAGCTCAGTGCTTTTTGCATGATAAATAGGACTTCTGTACAGGTAGTAGTTGACTTACAATATTTCATTTAGTGACCATTCAAAGTTACAACAGCACTGAAAAAGTGACTTAAGACCATTTTTCACACTTACAACCATTGCTGCTTACCCCATGGTTTATGTGATCAAAATTCAGACGCTGGACAACTGACTCACATTTATGACTGTTGCAGTGTCCCGGGTTCATGTGATCTCCTTTCACGACCTTTGGACAAGCAAAAGCAATGGGGAAGCCAGATTCACTCAACAACCATATTACTAACTTAACAACTACAGCGCTTCATTTAACAGCTGTGGCAAGAAAGGTCTTAAAATGAAGCAAAACTAACTTTGTAAATGTCTCACTTAGCAACATAAATTTTGGGCTCAATTGTGGTCATAAGTCGAGCACTGCCTATATAACCGGTAGGGTTTTCAAGTGATTTGTGAATGGCTGCATCCATGCGTTCTGAAACCATGGTCCAAACGGGAGCAGTGATAGCACGTTCTGGTGGGTGTATAACTTTCATGCTTTTGTTTTTTATGCAGTCATAAAATTGAAGCCAGAAATCATATTTAGCACATAACCTTTAGATTGCCAATCCTGGAATAAGAGTATAATGTTTTAAAAATAGAGGAACAGGTTCTTTTCTTAGGTGTAAATAGATTAAAGCATTTAACAGGGTAGGGTTTGAGTTATGATCATTTTGCCCATCACGGTCAAAACGCATGAGTTTGGAATAATAATTCAAAATAATTCAGTAATAATCTTGAAACCTTTTTTGTAGCAGTTGTTAAATGAATCCACAGTGGTTAAGTGAACCTCTAGTTCAGTACGGGTGGGGTTTTGCTGCAAACTGGAAGTACGGTAAATACCAGTGTTTGGCAAAACCATCCAAAAATATCGTCACGAGACTGAAGGACACTGCAAACAGCCATAAATACACCCCAGATGATGAACCTTTGAAGCGGGCGGGGGGCACATGGGTGGGGGAAGGGGACTTTGGCCCATTGAAACATCAAACCTGGGGTCATAAATACCCCCTTGTCCACCCCATAGGTCCATAAGAACTTCGAACAGTCATTAAGCGGCCAGACATAAATAAAAACTACTTTTATGTCAGTGGTGAAATGCTACCGGTTTGGCCTGGTTTGACCGAACCGGTAGTAAAAAAAAAAAAGCTCCAACGATCAGCTGAGAGGAAAAAGAAGAGAAAAATGTAGGATTTGTCCCTCACAAGTGCGCACTCACCGAAGTGGTAGGGAAACTGGTAGAATCCCACCACTGCTTTACATGTGTTTGTATGTCTGTGTATGTGTGAAGAGGTCATGTGTTTACTATCCTTGTGACTTCATAGTACAGAAATGACATGGTTTTTTTTTTTTTTTTTTGGAAAAGCCGTGGGAGGAGAAGGATTAACATATTTGTAAGTGTTGATGGACCAGGGATTGATTGGTTTTTTTCTAAATCCTTTTTTTAAATCCTTCTGCATACCTTTCCTGGTGGTGACTTCTTTTGTAACTCCTTCGTTACACTTTTCGTCTGTATTTTAAACACTGTTTTTCGCAATTCTGAACTTGCACAAGTGTTAAACAGAGAGAGGCACGTCCATTCTCTGGCAGAGCCAAATTCTGCTACAGAAGATAGAAATTCAAAATGTAGAGGTACCTGTGAGGTGCAGCTTAAGATTCCAGATTTTATCACTGATAATTTGAAAGGCTGGGAAAGCAATTTTTAAATGGAGTTTTGTTCACCTGTCCACCCCATTGCTTGGCTGAGCGTTCCTCCAGAAGTGGTTGCAAAAAAAAATATGAAATTAAAACATACCAGTGTCCAGGATCATTTTAATGTCAAATGGTCATATTAAAACTGGATAGAATTTTAAACACTGTTACGACTCCACTTTGAATTTTATGTGAGATGAGCAGCAAACAAAGAAATACAGTTAGTCCTTGACTTACAACAGTTTTTAGCGACCATTCAAAAATTTGAACGCTGGACAACTGATTCGTATTTATGGCCATTGCTGTGTCCCAAGGTCATGTGGTCACCTTTTCGTGTCCTTCTGACAAGCAAATTTAATGGGGAAACAAGGTCATAAAATGGGGCAGAACTCACTTAACAAATGTCTCACTTGGGCTCCATTGTGGTCGTAAGTCAGGGACTACCTGTTTTTCAATCTGTGAAGCCTTGACCTTCTTCTAAATTGGATTCTGGCCTCATTCATTTATACAGCATGGTACTTCAAGGTCATCTCAGATCATTTTTTTCTCCAACATGAAACTAACTCAAGGCAGTAATACCTTGTGAAATTTACTCGGGTCCTTCTCAATCATGGACCAAATCCCAAACTTTTTTCTTTTTCCAGCAAAGTCATTCTGTGGTGTGGATCTTCAGATCCACTTAGATCTACCTAGGATAGAAAAATAAGACATGATGATAAGAGACTCACCCAGTCAAAGCCAGAGATAAAAATTCTGCTGTTCTGTTGATTTGAGCTACAGTTTCCTCAAACTCTAGTTGTTGAGTAGAGTAGAATAAGAATAGAATAAGAATGGGACAGGACAGGACAAAATAGCAGAGTTGGAATGGACCTTTGAGGTCTTCTAGTCCAACCCCCTGTTCAGGCAGGAAACCCTATACCATTTCAGACAAGTGGTTGTCCAATCTCTTCTTTAAAACCTCCAGTGTTGGAGCACTCACAACTTCTAGTGGCAAGTTGTTCTACTGATTAATTATTTTAACTGTCAAGTGATGTTGATAGATAATGTTCTTTATTCCCACCTTAGACCAAAGTTGATTATCCAGATGTTGCTCAGTTGTCCCTCCCAGCTGCTGAAGGACAACCAATAGTGAAGAACATTTTGAGTTGTAAATCATCAACATCTGGAGGAATAACATCCTCATGTTGGAGGCCAAACCATTTAGTGAATGGTTGAGGGTGTTAGATACATCTAGTTCATCGAGGAGAAGACTTGAGGATGACAGGATAGTGATTTTCCAGTTCTTGAGAGACTTGTCAAAGAGAAAAGATGATTGACTTAGTCTCTAAAGCACCTCAAGGAAGGACAAGGAATAATGGGTGGGAGCTTGTTAAAGAGACACCATACCTGGAACTAACTCCTGACAGTGAGAACAATCAATCAGTGGAATAGGCTGCCTCCTGGGAGTCATGGTTCTCCATCACTGGAGGTTTTCAAAAATAGACTGGACAACCATTTGGCCAGGATGGTATGAGTCTCCCTGCAATGAGCAGGAGATTAGACTGAGGTCCCTTCCAACTCTGTGATCCTATGTTATATGTTCTATGCTTAGCTTAAGGCCATGGATCTCCACACTTGACCACTTTAAGATTTGTGGATTTCAATTCCCAGAATTCCTCATCCCATGGGTTTCAGTTCCCCAGAATTCCATGCCGGCTGAAGAATTCTGGGAGTTGAAGTTCTCAAATCGCCAAGTTTGGAGACCCTTAGGCTTAGGCAATAAGACTCAAGAGAGAGGCTACTGCACTCAAGACTACCTTGACCTACCTCACTGCCGCTGCTAACCCATGTCTCTTTCAGGTGCACATGGGAACGCACATGTGGAACAGCACACCCGCCAGGCGAGGCAGACGGCTCTCCGTGGACGGGCCCATGACTTTCCTCGGAAGCAACCCCGTCAAATTTCCAGACATGTTTCCAAAAGATTTGGCCGCGAGGTCGGGAAACGGTGACACTTCCAGCTTCTGGAATCAATACGCTGCGGCCCTCTCCAATGGTTTGGCCATGAAGACCAACGAGATCTCAGTCATCCAGAATGGGGGGATCGCCCCCGTTCCCGGGAGCCTGGGCAATGGCAGCAGCTCCCCCATTAGTGGTTTGACCGGCAGCCTGGAGAAATTCCAGGATTCGGAACCTAACGCGCCTCTAGCTGGCCTGGAGAAGATGGCTGGCAGCGAAAACGGGACCAGCTTCCGGCTCACCCGCTTTGTGGAGGACAGCAAAGAGATTGTAACGAGTTAGGACGAAAGGTGGCGGATACTTTTGTGCAGTTTGTTGCAATTGAAAGTGGGTTGGGGAGGGGGTTGTGTTGCAGGTTTTCCCCCCTCCCCTCCGTTTGTTCGTTTTTGTTTGTTTTGGCAAATCCACGACACAGAAACATTAAAGACACATCCTTTTTGTACCCGTTGGACATCTAGAGTTCTAAAAACAGCTTATTTATTAGTGATAATAACTTTTTGTTTGTTTGTTTGTTTGTTCATGGCTTTGCAGGGATATGCAAGCGTTAAAAGTTCTGTAAGTTGAAGTAAATACTAATTAACTAGAGTGCTGTAACATTTATGGCAACCCAAGTCTGTTTTGGCCAGACGATCTCCGGTCTGGCTTTTTAATTTATCTCCTTCCTTCCAGTTTTAACCTAAACGTTTTGGTGGTTGTGCGGTGCCTCCAGCCCTTTCCGCCACACTTCATCCCTCTCCCGCGCGTGTAAACACAAAACAAACGTACGCACCTGTGTGCCCTTCCATCCTGATTGAAACTTTTCTTGGCAAAGAGGTTGCTTTAATTGCACAACCAGCTCTGCGCCCAGGATTAAAAACGGACCACGCTAAAAAAAAAAAAAAAAAAAAGTCGAAGGATACCCATTCCTTTGTCGTGGGCTCGATTTGATTTTCGTTGGTTTGGTGGTTGGCAATTTATTTTACTCGACGCATTAAATTGGCTACGATTACGATTATGATTAGGTAGATTTCTTTTGTCCCCTTTTAGAAATGGTCCTCTTTTTTTGTATTGTGCTTTTTTACTGGAGTCGTCTTAGATGTCCGTTTGTTTCTGTACAGTAAACAAGCACGAGATGATTAGCGAAAACCCCACAGTGTTGTTTTGCTAGTTCGAAACCCTCTGCCTTGTAGGTATATTATTAAAAAAAAAAAGTACTGGACTTTTGTGCTGCTAAGATTATCTTAAACCACACCTTCCATGGACAACTTAAGATGCTCTTGTACATACAGTGAGAAATATCAAGATCATTAAAAAAAATGTACATATCTTCTCAGCGAAATCAACGTCTTGACTAAGGGAATAACTTCAGTGTTGTTTATTTTATATTGGGTATGACAGGAAAACAAAACAGAACAGAACAGAACAAAAATATCTTTGGACTGTTATATGCACTTTCTTGGAAAGCCTGAAAAGAAATAAGTCCAGTTACTTTATCCTTTAATACTTACTAACAGCAGAGAGAGACTGTAATTTTCTGCCAGTAATCAAATACATTTTTTTTCTCTCCAACAGATGAAAACTGGATTGTGTGTGTCTGTTTTAACGAAGATGATTTCTTCCAGAATATTTGGGGCCTTTTAGGGGAATGGGACAGTTAAAAAGATGGGAAGGGGGACATGGAAAAGTGCTGAACAGGAGGGGGATAAAGAGTGGAACTACAGCTCCTATCAGCCCCGGCAAGCAGGGCACGATGGGAAGAACAAGCATGGATTTTCAAGTCATGAATCTAGTCTGTTGGTGCCAAACCCATGCCACCGTAGTCCTTCGTTAGGTCTGTTACGTTAAAAAATGGCGGCTTTTCACACTCACTCCTATTTTATCGTTATCATTTTGTTCAATGGAGGGTCTTCTGTTGATGGTGAGGAGACATTTAAGTGGCCAGGGTCGGGATATTCTGTGGGAGGACAATGCCATGCCCAGGGGAAGTTTGAAAAAGGCAACATGGCGCTTGCATGTTGAGTCACATTTGTGAAATATGGCAGGGTTTTGCTAGCCTTCTCTGCTGTTCGGACATTTTCTGTGGGTATAGGATAGTCCTCGATGTACGAGCACAATTGAGCCCAGGCTTTATGTTGCCAAGTGAGACATTTGCTATGTGAGCTCCGTCCCATTTTACGAACTTTCTTGCCACATTGGTTAAGTGAATCACTGCAGGTTGTTAAATGAGTCACACAATTGTTAAGTGAATCCAGCTTCCCCATGGGCTTAACACGTCAGAAGATCTCAAGAGACGATCTCATGATCCCAGGACACTGCAACCATCATATATGTGAACCAGTTGTCCATCATCCGAATTTTGATCACACAATCACAGGTATGCTGCAATGGTCATAAGTGTGGAAAGCGGTCTGTCAGCTTTGGAAGTCATACTAAGACCACCCTGCTCCCACCCTGCCCCATTCTTGAGCCTGGGAAAGTGGGAGGGGGGAAATTTCTTGGAGTGTATGTAGTTAGACATAATAACATTCTTTTTGTAATTCAAGGTCATGTTATTTCTGCACCTGGGTGAGGGGAAGTCTCAAGTTGGGAGGAATGGTGATTGGGACATGTGATGTGATGATGATGGGTGCAGGGGATGGATTTGTAGTTTTTACTTATTGCAAGGAAGCCCAGAACTTTCAGATTTGGGATTCCCCAGTTTGTGCCAGTTTACTATCCAATTAAAAGAGAACTTTTGCGAAGATGCCTGTCTCGGAGTTATTGGGTGGAGTGGAGGTTTTCTGGAATGCTGACACGGTCCTAAGTTACATTTTTCAGTGCTGTTGTAACTTTGAATGGTCACTAAATCAACTCTTGTAAGTCGAAGACAGCCTGTACTGAAGAGGTATTTTGCTTTTGTTTTAAATATATATATATAAACTCTTGGCATGAAATCAACCTCAGGGCTTCAATGACTACAAGGAGTCTTTGACTTACAACCATTTCTTTAATGACAGTTCAAAGTTATGACAGAATTGCAAAAAGTAGCTTAGACTGTTTTTCATACTTATGACCATTGCAGCATCCCTGTGGTCACATTATCAAAATCCAGATGTTTGGTAGCTGACTCATATTTATGACAGTTGCAGTGTTCCGGAGTCATGTAGATCAGGGATCACTAACCCTTTGGACCTCAGGGACCACCAAACTCATAATTTTAAATCCCGCGGACCAGACACCCTGGGAAAATCCCCCCAAAAGTCTGCAGGATAATTCCCCACCCTATTTTCCTACCAATCGATCATTTTTTTATTTGGGATTGCAGGATACCGTCCTCCATCTCTGTTCTCAGGAGGAGAGAGAGAGAGAGACTTTTGGCTTCATGCAAGGAAAGCAGCAGAAGCAGCAGAAGTCTTTCTTTCTCTCCCCCAAAGTCCACCAGAAATGAGTCTTTGCGAGACTTGTGCAGGCACAGCCTCTTGGAGCAGGATGCCTTGCAGGATCCCAAAGACTCATTTTTGGCAGAGTTTGGGAGAGAAAGAAAGATATTTGCTACTTTCCTTGCGTGCAGCCAAAAGCAGAAAAAGAAAGAAGCAGCCTGGTGGCCAGGCCAGGCAAGTGGGGTAGGTTCCCCCCCCCTCTGCCCTTTCCCCCCTCCCCTCACTACTTCAAGTTGTTCCCAATGGAAGGGATGCAAGCCTTGTGTTCCCACGGGCCATGTGGGCATTGCAGCCTTGTGTTCCCGCACAGCCTGGATTAATTGCTTTGGGGGTGACATTTCTCTGCGGACCACTAGAATTTTCTCATGGACCACCAGTGGTCTCCGGCCCACTAGATGCTGACCACTGATGTAGATCCCCTTTTGTGACCTTCTGATGATCAAAGTCAACAGGAAAGCCAGATTCACATGATAACTAACTTTACAATTTCATGCTAACTTAACAACTGTGGTGATTGGCTTAACAACTAGCAGGAAAGGTCATAAAATGGGTGCAAAACAGCTGCCTAGAAATTTGGTGTTCGATTCTGGTCATAAGAGGAGAACTATCTGTATTTTTAGTCTTGTTCCCACCTGGCGATGAGAAGTTGCGATTTCCGGGTTGTGATAGAAAAGCATTTTAAAGTCAGGAGAAAAAAACAAAATTGAGTCGGAAGCCAAATATCTCTGAGTCGTTCGTCGTGCTTTAGAAAAAACGTAGACGGAAATCAATTGTGCTTCTTCAGTAATTTGTTAGACTTATGTTCCACTTTGCATTCAGGAGAAAAAGATGCGGTAGACTAAGTGCTTCCTCTTCCCCTTCTGGCTTCCAAACCACACACATAGAAGGTGGGTTGGGATAAATTATGGTCTGTAAAAATTTGAAATTTTCAGGGAAGGATATGTAGTTTTTCATTCCTCCCCTTTTTTTTTTCCCACCCAAAGGGAAAAAAAGGGAGAACATCTATGGAATACTTCCTTTGGAATGCTTGTTATAGCATAATATACAGTATGAAGATTATAATCCTCAGTATTAAACTAGGATTATTCTGGGTTCCTTCATAAAGCTCTTGGAAGCCCAGATTTTCCGCAGGAAATTTCCATATGTGGATGTCTTTTATTTTCCTAATCTTGGATAGCAACATGTTCCTTTGAAATATTTAAAGTTTACATAAACGAGACCAACAATTAGACTAATATGTTTTTAGGTTTTAGCTTTGCTGAACTACCTTGTTTATAACCAAGTAATCTGAGAAATTTTGATAGTTCCGTCCTGTGCATGCAGGTTTATAGAAAACAGTTTTGCATTTGTGCATGGAGACTCTCAGTCATGCAGGTCATGGTTGTCCAAAAGGTGCTTTTCCAAGAGTCAACTGGACTTTCTTATTTTTTCTTTGAAGACCAAGAAGCTTCTGCAGCTCTGTTGGACAACTCATTCTCCCAAATAAAGATTGGGCTGGATACACAAAATCGCCAATGGCTTTCATACCAGGTTGTCACAGGAAAAGAACGCAAACTTAATTGTGACAGTCAACACTGTTGCCCATAGATCAAAGCCACTGTGTAGGGGTGATAATGGCTGTATGAGAACATCAAGAACATTACGGTTGTGCATTTCTATCATCACTTGATCCAGAAGAGGAAGAAGAAAATTCCGAGAAGCAGAGATGTTATCCAACTCGTTTGGTTTCATTTGGGAGAACGAGTTGTCTATCAGAGCTGAAGAAGCTTCTTAAATGAGATGCGAAATATCTTCAAAGAAAACTAAGGAAGTCCAGTTGCCTCTTGAAAAAGCACCTTTAGGACTGTTGCATTTGGTTAGCTGATCCCATAAAACTAAGCAGTAACAAGCTGTGAGATGTTCTAGGTACAAATAATGCATACCACAGCTGGTTTTGGAGATTTCATACTCGAATCCATCAGGCCTAATCCAAGCAGAGAATGAAAGAGAACCATTTTGCTTGGCGCATGGACTAAAACAGAGAAAAGGCGAGTTTATCATTATTTTGAAATTATTACTGTTGCTCCTGCATATTTCTTTTTAGCTAAGGGTGGTGCTCAGCTTGGTAGCAGGACCTAACCAACCTTGGCTGATCTCCAAAAGCTATGAAGGACGAGGCCTACTGAGGAGAGGCTGTAAAGCTAGAGGCTAAAACAGGAAATTGAAAATAATCCCACGAGAAGGTAATGACAAATGACTAATGCTCTCCTGCCAAGAAAACTGCAGGAACGCTCAACTTGAAGCATATCTCACCTTTTTAGTTAAGTCTACACAGAAAGGAATGGAGTCTATCAACAGATATTTATACTCAAATAAATCTAATTGAATTGATTTGAGCTTACTCTCAAGTAAGTGGTTGTTCCAGGCTATTGCATGGAGTTTTTTGCCCCCTGAAACACTTTACGGATGAATGCCTGATTTAAGAGATTTTCAAAGTTTGAGGGAAAAGAGTCTCAAGTAAACCGAAGGGCAGATAAAATTGCCCCTTATGTTTTTCTTCATGTTCTTTGTTCACATCAGATCACTTGTGTGGAAGTATTGCCACCATCATTGATTGCATCTCCTCAAAGGAAAAAAAATCGCTGCTTCATTATTGCAACTGAATTTTGGAAATTCTTTCTGCTCATTGGAGCTTTTGACGGGTTGAGTTTGAGGGTTTTGATATTTGTTGTTGTCTTCTTGTTGTTTTTCTTCAAGTAATGCTTCCTAATTTTGAAGCTCCTCTGGATGGGCTTCCTTTGGAAGTCGGGCTTTGGCATCATCCTGGAAGGATGCTGAGATTTTGTACACACTCTTGCAAATTGTGGAGTTTTTCTTCAGCAAACTCGAAAAGCAACGTTTCATTATTTTTGTTTTTAAAGAAGGCGGGGATATTGGATGAAAAAAAAACAGCAAAGTCTTGCAGCATTAATCCAGGTTTTAATTTGATCGCTTAGAGTTGCAAGGAGATCTTCACAGGCAGTTGTAATCGTCTTTCGTGACTTGTGTAACTCTCCTGCATTTTTAATTTATTTATTTATTTTCGGCTACCCATTTCAGTTGACGTGATGGAAAAGGTTCTCTTCCAACAGACAAGCAGGATTCTGCTGAAATTTTAATGGGGATGGGGGGTGGGGGGGGCGAGATCTTGAGCTTTCTAAAGAGTGGAGTAAGGGTGGCTGAGAGAGATGTTGCAAGAATGTCGTCTCTTTGGTAGTCTAGCTGTCTCTCAGGCTGTCTGCAAACGGTCTGCAAAGGAGCTTAGAAAAAAGATAAATTTTCCCCACTGGGATTTCTTCCGATAGGTAGTCCTTGAGTTACGTCCGCAATCGGGAACGATGCGGTTGTGAAATGAATCGGGCCCGATTTTATCACCTTGTTTTGGCCATGATTATTAATGCCTATCCGTATGGCAGCTGAGGATGCCTGAGGTGGAAGAGGAGAGGAGGCTGTGAGTTCGATCCTAGATATAGGCTAACAATGGGAATAGACCGGGGTGGGATTCTACCAATTCGCACCTATTCGCTAAAACTGGTTGTTAATATTCTAACATCAGTTGTTAGAAGAAATTACAGGCCTAATCCTGTAAGGAAGGCAGGAAGGAAACATTCTGGTATTGCTTACAGAAACTGCCTCTCTGTTAACCCTTATTACATTCCTGGCAGGACTAGACTTCCTGTCTCTGGAACTTCTTTGGAGTTTTTTCCCCTCCTTTGCTGGTACTTTGCTTTTGTGGAGTGACCATTCAAAGCTACAAGGGCACTGAAAAACGTGACTTATGACCATTTTTCACACTTACGACTGTTGCAGCATCCCCACAGTCATGAGAGGCCAGGCAAGGAGATGCGTGCCTCGATGTGAGTGATATTAAGTTGGCCACACCCAGCCAGTCACATGACCACCAAGCCACACCCACCAACTTAACCATGTCCACAGAACCGGTTGTTAAAAAATTTGAATCCCATCCCTGGAATAGATTCTCCTGCTTCAGCAGGGGGGTTGCCCCCCAAAATAAGCAAACAAATATATAGGGGCTCTCGTTTCCTTGACAATTGTTATGCAATTCGGGTGCTTTGTAATGCAGAATCCCTGTGGGTGGGGTGGGGGGGAGGACAACAATGAGGTGAACCAGATATTTTCCTCACATCTATTCAGCCTGCCCCAACCCTTTCTTTTTAAAGTGTCTTTCAATGGAATCGCAATATCAGAAATTGTAACTTCTGAAACATTTTGCTTTTCCTTTCCAGATTTTCGAACTTGGATCCTGGGCTATTTATGCATTTTTAAAAAATTGAATATATGGCTTGAAACGTTCCTTCTCTTTTTACGATGTAGTTGTAAGACGGTAACGTTTGCCTTTGCAGCCTGTTCTCTATTAACAATTTTACTATAACACCCCTCTTGATATTCACTAAAAAGGCTTAGAAGCAAAGCAATTCCTGCCCTGTATAAAATACAGTGTTTTGCCCTTCTTAACGGAGGTTCCGAGGCTGTAATTTTTTTTAGCCTTGATTTGTAAGTGTGGCTGTGGATGAAGTTTTAGTGACTCACTAAGGTTGCCACAGATATGATTACTTTTTTTAAAAAAAGAGAGAGATAACTCCTTCAGTTTTGCAATAGTGTGGTTTGGCAACTGCATGAGGCTTTAAACTTGTGTTCAGTACTTTGTTTTATATGTGTGTGTGTTTGTGTGTGTGTGTTTGTGTATGTTTAGTTTTAGCCTTTGGTATGGAAACAATTGTCAAGTGCTAACAAAGGTATGGAAGACAGAAATTATGGGCGTGCAGGTGTGTGTGAGTAAACAGGCAGGTTGCACTTTTGCATGCTGTGACAATGTGTTAACAACGGCTTAACCAAATAAACTGCTGATAGATTTACAGGACGAAAACAAATTTGCCTTAAATCAGAATATTGTGCAAAAATCAACCGCTTAAGTTTGTTGTGTCATCTTGGCCCGTGATTCCTTAAATCCTGGACAGGTTGATTAAAATAGATAGTAATTATTAATTATAACAGGTTACCATTATAATAACTGAGGCCAGTTTGGCATCATGGTTAAGGTGCTGGCCTAGACACCGGAAGTTCTAATCCCAGTTTAAGCATGAAAATTGATTGGTTGACTTTGGGGCCAATCACCAGGAGACGGTGAGTTCTAATCCTGCTTCAAGCATGAAAACCAGATGGGTGACCTTGGGCCAGTCACTCTCTTTCAGCCCAATTCACCTCACAGCAAAGGTGGTGTTCAGCCAGTTCTGACCAGTTCTGGAGAACCAGTTCTGGAGAACCGGTTCTGGAGAACTGGTAGCAGAAATTTTGAGTAGTTCAGAGAACCAGCCAATACCGCCTCTGACTGGCCCCGCCAATCCCATCTCTTCTCTGTCTCCCATTGAGTCCCAGCTGATCAGCTGGGTCTTCTTTTGTTGCCCTGCACAGGAGAAGGGAGCTGGAAAGCAGGTTAGTGGGGTGGGGAGGGAAGGGGGATTTTGCAGTAAACTTCCTCTAGGAGTGGGGAGGAAATGGAGATTTTACAGTATCCTTCCCCTGCTATGCCCAAGCCACGCCTACCAAGCCACACCCACGGAACCAGTAGTAAAAAAATGGAACCCCACCACTACCTCACAGGGCTGTTGTGGAAAAAAGTAGGATGAGGAAAAAGTATTATAAATTCATTGCCTCTTATAGAGTAAAGGTGTAATAAAAAATGAAATTCATGAGTTGAGAGATACCAGGCTGCCTAATTTGTGAACCATAATTTTCTTACGAATGAAGGCAAATATACATGTCCCGGGATAATGATGCAAAACAGAAAATTATTCTTGCTTCCTTACTGGTTTTGTTGCTCATCCCAGTATGTGAGCTTAGGACACGATGCGTATATTGTACGGAGGCGCGGAACTTCGGTGGTGCTCTGTTCTGAAAGTTCATTTTAATTTTTAGAAGATCCAAACTGAATCTTCAACATCTGGAAAAGGGTTTGAAACCAGGTGAAAAGATTCTGCTGGAAACTTTACCTGCCCTGTGCTTGAGGTTCTGATGGACTACCTTTCTTAGACTGGCAAATAATTTGATTTCACACACCTATTTCCTCTTGGTTTTTGTATCCTCTGAAAGTAGCAAACTTTGGATGGTGTCTTAAGCTGTCCTTCTCCCAATTTGCTGGTCAGTGACTAATTAAAAATTGATTGCATGTCAAGATCCCACAAAATACAAATAGGAGGACTAACAGCTCAAAATTGAGAGAGAGGGAGGGAGGAAGAGGGAAAGAGAGAGAAGAACGTGGAAGGGTGTGATACAATTAAATATTCAGCAGTGAATAAATCAATTCTTGCTTTTTATTTGTGGGCATCAACTTTCAGCAAAAAATTTTTTAGATGTATTTATAAAGGTTGCAGACTCTTGGAATCGTGTGATGCACTTTTGCAACCTTCCGACAAGCAAAGTCCATGGGGGAAGCTTGACAAATGGGTTACCAACTTCAAAAGTGCAGTGTTTCACTTAACAAAGGTGGCAAGGAAAATGGATCAAAAACTCAACCAATGCCTCACTTAGCAACATAAATTTTGGGGTCCATTGTGAATAAAGGTAGATAAAGGTAGATTAAAAACAGGCAGGCAAAAAGAATGGATGGGTGGATGGATGGATCATAGATCGATAGAGGGATAGAAAGATAGACAGACGTGATAGGTAGGTAAGTAGATACTGTAGATAGAT
>NW_020769373.1:2865375-2883829 GCF_900518735.1 Pseudonaja textilis | reverse complement strand
AAGGAAGGACAGGATGGAGGGAAGGAGGGAGGAAGGGGAGGGAGGGAAAAGAAGGAAGAAGGGGGAGGGAGGGAGGAAAGAAGGAAGGGCAGGATGGAGGAAGGAAGGAAGAAAGGAAGGACAGGATGGAGGAAGGAAGGAGAGGATGGAGTGAAGGAGGGAGGGAGGGGAGGGTAAGGAGGGAAGGAGGGAAGAAGTAAGGGGTGGGAGGGAGAAGGGGAAGGGAGGGAGGTACAGGAGGGAGGGTGGAAGGATTTTCCCAAGCTGTGCTCTCTTATTACTTCTTCAAACTATTAAATGAGGCTAGCATTCACAACTTCTGGTAGCAAGTTGTTCCACTGGTGAATTGTTCTCACTGTCAGGAAGTTTCTCCTTAATTCCAGGTTGCTTCTCTCCTTGGTTAGTTACCACCCATTGCTTCTTGTCCTACCTTGTGGGGCTCTTTGGAGAACAGGCTGACCTCTTTTCCCTTGGGGCAGTCCCTTAGATATTGGGTTAGATATTGGAACACTCCTATCATGTCAAGCTCAAGAAGTCCTCACTGTTTTGGGGATCCCCTAAACCTGGAGTGGCATCTTCTAAACCAGCAGGAGAGAAGGCTAGCCAACTTTGTTCTTCAGGGTGACCCTTAAATGTCCTTCATTTCTTCCCGCAGCTGCTGGGCTTCCCTGCAGATGGTGATTGACCGGAGAGGCTGCTCAGTTGGAGCATATGGCTGTCTAGTTGCATGGGAAGCAGGCGGGAACCCACCAGTCTCGAGAGCCCTGATTTATTCAAGAGCCTCTAAAACAGATAATGTGATTTTGCAGGAATCTCACCTCTTGATGAACCTCTGCTCTGGTTCGTAACTCCACGGGCTGCACGAGGGACAGTCCACAAAAGGCAAGATTGGGCATCGTCCAGCTCATTCTTGGGATCAAACCTTCCTATACAGGTAGTCAGAGGTGGGATCAGACCGGTTCAGACCGGTTCGAGGGAACTGGATGTTAAATTTGCATTTGGTTCACCGGATCAGTATTTGAACCAACCAGCTGGCCCCACCCACCCCGTCCCTCCTCTCCCAGATCGATCTATCTATTTATCTATCTATCTATCTATCTATCTATCTATCTATCTATCTATCTATCTATCTATCTATCTATCTACCCAACTACCTACCTACCTATATCTCTATCTACCTATATCTCTACTTATCTATCTATCTATCTATCTATCTACCTACCTACCTACCTACCTACCTATATCTCTATCTACCTATCTACCTATCTATCTATCTATCTATCTATCTATCTATCTATCTACCTACCTACCTACCTACCTACCTGCCTACCTACCTATATCTCTATCTATCTATCTATCTACCTATCTATCTATCTATCTATCTATCTATCTATCTACCTACCTACCTACCTACCTATCTATCTCTATCTCTATCTCTATCTCTATCTCTATCTCTATCTCTATCTCTCTCTCTCTCTCTCCTCTCCACGCGGCCCATTTTCAATGAAGGTAAGTGTAGGGTCTGTGTGAAGGCTCTGGGAGGGGGAAAAACAGTCCCACCAGAAGTAGCAGAAGTCACAAAATGGGCCTGTTTTGGCTTCCAGAGGGCCTCCAGAGCCCAGGGGAGGCCATTTTCGCCCTCCCAGAGGCCCAAGGGAAACCTCTGGACCCTTGGGAAGGCAAAAAATGGCCCTCCTGCAAGTTCCGGTAGGCCACGCCCACCACGGCCATGCCCACACAGCAACTCGGCAGCGAACCGATTGCTGGGATTTTTGAATCCCACCCCTGCAGATAGTCCTTGACTTCTGCTAACCATCGCACTCCAATTTTCTATTGCTCAATGAGACAATGAGCTTTGCCCCCCTTTTGCCATCTTTCTTGCCACCGTCGTTAAGCGAATCACTGCAGATGTTTAGCGAGCAACACAGTTGTTGAGTGAATCTGGCTTTCCCATCGACTTTGCTTGTTGGAAGGCCACAAAGGATGATCACATGACCCCGGGCCCTTGCAACTGTCATAAATATGAGCCCCCTCGCCAAGAGTCCAAATTTTGATCCCGTGAGCCCTTGGACACTGCAACCGTCCTAAGTACATGTCGGTTGCCAAGCTTCTGAATTTTGGTCATGTGATTGCCGGGCTGCAAAGGTCGTAAGTGTGAAAAGTGGTCATAAGTCGTTTGTTTGTTTTTTTCCCAACGCTGCTATATGTATTTCCAAACATTTGGGGCGTTCCAAAGTTGTGACCTGCCTTGGGAACTGGAAAGATGTTTTGCTTACTTTAATATAATTTAGATGTGCTTGCTAAGGAACTATATAAGCATCGCAACGTTTTAACATTTGGTTTGTTTCGTGCCATCACCTTTTCTCTCCATAAAACTGGGACAATTTTGACCGAGAGGTGCAAAGAGGAGAGAACCTTCCTGAACACTCCTGAACGGATCCAAAACGGCTTCAAAAATTTTAGCAACGGGTTGTCTGCCCAGTTGCTGGGTGGGCGTGGCCATGGTGGGTGTGGCCTAGTTGTCCTCCACCATGGTGGTGGTGGGGGGGCACTTTTGCCCTCCCTGGCGCTCTGGAGGCTTTCCTCAAGCCTCCGGGAGGGTGAAAACAGCTTTCCCGGACTCCCGAGGCTTTCTGGAAGCCAGAAACAAGCCCATTTCTGGCCTTCTCAAACTTCTGGGAGGCCCATTTTTCACACATGCCCTGCACTTACTTGCATCAAAAATGGGCCACGTGGGGACTCCTTGGAGGGGAGGGGCAGGGTGGGTGTGGGCAGGATGGGCGTGGCCTAGTCAGCCTCTTGCACCATGGCAGAGGGAGGTGTTTTTGACTCTTGGGTGGGCCGGGATGGGGCAGGTGGGACCAGCCAGGAGTGGGATTTGGAGGTTCTCTGAACTGTACAGAATCTTAGCTAGGGGTTCCCCAAATCCTGCGAACCCCCAGCAGCCCCACCCCTGCGCTGGTCCGAAATACCATGGTGAAGGGAGGTGGAAATGGAGAACACGAATCTCCCTTGACCCCCTCCTCCTTGGCTGAGACCTTGAAAGGAAGGAATAGCCCCAGTAATGATGCTGGCTTGAGCCACTCCTGGCATTAATCTTTATTTCAAATTAGAGAAGGCAACATGCTTTTAGTGCAATAATAAACCCACAGCAAGCCGTCGCTGTAATGTTGTCATTTTCCTCTGGGCTCTTACAGACCCAGTTTATCGATTAGGCTTTGAAGTAACACAACAGCTGAATTGTGGATAGCAAATATGTGTTGAATTGATCTCTGGTGGAGAAGTACAGCCAGCCCCTGCTCCTGTTGACAGTATTTATTGGCGAAGGTCAGGTGTGAGTTGGGGTTGAAGAGAGAGAGAATAAACGTTGTTTAGCTCTTATTAAGGCAGCCCCTTTGGAAGCAACCATCTCTCTTCCCCCTGCTGACTCTTCAAGCTGGTTGTCCGTGAAGATTCTCCGTCATCCATGTCGTGGTTGTCCCAAAGATGCTTGCAGGGGTGGGATTCAAATTGTTTAACAACTGGTTCTGTGGGCATGGCTTAGGTGGTGGCCGTGGCTTAAGTGGTCATGTGACTGGGTGGACATGGCTTGGTGGTCATGTGACTGGCTGGGTGTGGCCAACTCAATATCACTCACATCGAGGCATGCATCTCCTTGCTTGTCCTCTCATGACTGTGGGGATGCTGCAACAGTCGTAAGTGTGAAAAATGGACACAAGTCACTTTTTCAGTGTTATTGTAACTTTGAATGGTCACTCCACACAAGCAAAGTACCAGTAAAGGAGGGGAAAAAAACTCCAGAGAAGTTCCTGAGACAGAAAGTCCAGTCCTGCCAAGAACGTAATAAGGGTTAACGGAGAGGCAGTTTCTGTAAGCAACACCAGAATGTTTCCTTCCTGCCTTCCTTACAGGATTAGACCAGTAATTTCTTTTAACAACCGGTTCTCCGAACTGCTTAGAATGTTAACAACCGGTTCTTGCGAATAGGTGCGAACTGGTAGAATCCCACCCTTGGGTGCTTTTTCAAGAGGCAAGTGGACTTTCTGGAGTTTCTCTGAAGACATTTCGCTTCTCATCCAAGAAGTTTCTTCAGCTCTGACTGAATGGTGGGGAATGGAAGGATTTATATTCCGTGCAGTTATCTTGTTGTTAGCTTTCTTTTAGAGAGTTGTTGAGGCCACTTGGAGGTTTATCTGTGCTGGAGGGACATGACATCATCTACCTCCTGTCTACAACACCGTCCTTTCAGCCATTCCAAGAAGGCTGCACACCCATTTATACACTCAGGTGACCCAGAGGACACAGGTAAACCTCTAAAAGAATGCAAATGACCAGCTATCTCCAAGGACATATAAATCCTTCCATTCCCCACCATTCAGTCAGAGTTGAAGAAGATTCTCGGATGGGAAGCAAAACATCTTCAAAGAAAAAACAAGGAAGTCCAGTTGCCTGTTGAAAAAAAAACTCCTTTAGGATTTCAAGCTGGTTTTACTTTACTTATTTCACTTTAAAGATTGGGAAGAGAACTGTTATCTATATCTATATCTACATTTCTCTCTCTCTCTCTCTCTGTATGTATGTATGTATATATATATATATATATATATATATATATATATATATATATATGTGTGTGTGTGTGTGTGTGTGTGTGTGTGTGTGTATTTTCTTAAGTTTTCGCGGGTACTTACATGTATGGAATTCAGCTTTGTTCGGGTATTTTCCCATGTCATTGCAGTTGTGCTTTTAAAGTTGTAGCGACGTTTTAGCAGAATCTCATCTGCCATCATCATACATACACATACACATACATACATACATACATATATATCCATATCCATATCCATATCCATATCCATATCTATCTATCATCTATCTATCTATCTATCTATCTATCTATCTATCTATCTATCTATCACTATATCTATCTATTTATCTATCTATCTCTATATCTATCAATCTATCTATATCTACATCTATATCTACATCTATATCTACATCTATCTCTATCTATAGATATAGATATATTGTCTGCATACAACACACACACATAGTGCCTCTCACCATTCCTTGTGGAAAAAAACGAAGAAGCCTTAAAACGGATCCCTTTGTCAGAAAAAGCATGGGAATTTCGAGCTAGGCAGCATTTGGGGACGATGATCAATGTTTCTTCAGGGAGATAAAAAAGAGGATTGTGTTTATTTACTCCCGATGAGGCAGAACATCACAAGCAAAGCAGTAAAAAGCCATCGCTGTTTTTCTCCTCCGAGAACAGAGGAAGAACAGTCAATGAGTCTAGTAACGTTTAATTTGAGTGATGCGGAGTAGGAGGGCTTTTTATTATAAGCTGATTTTTATTATAAGCTGAGTGGTGGTTGTTGTTTTTTTTTAAAAGGAAAAGCAGATTGATACACCTGTGGACTCTTGTCTCATCAGCCATTATGGAAACTGTCAGATTTTATTACCTTAAGGAAGGATTTTTCAACATTGAAGATTTATATGTTCTTCTCGGTAGCGGTGCGCACGGAGGAAGCCGCAATGAGAAACGAGGGAGGTTAAATATGCTTGGCTAGGACCCTGATTTGATTGATGCTCCTTGAATGGGATCTGCTGATTTCCCCTCCCCCGCTCCCTGTTTTTTTTTAAAGAAACAATAAAAATTGCAGTTGAGGGAAATGTTTTAATCCTGGACAAGGCAGGGAGCCGCTGAATAAGAATATCGATTCTTCTAGTCTAGGTATTCATTTCGCAAACCGGCAGCCGTTACCTTGATGTTCAGGTGGATACTTTTCCTAGCTCTACCTGGAGATGTTGGCCATTCAACCCGGGACTTCGGCATGCAAAAGGATTGCTTTCACTTCCTGGTGATCATTTAGATCTTGAAATGAAATTATTTTTTTAAAAAAAGATAAGCGTCAAGTGTTATTTGTTCACATTAGAAGGCTAAAAAAAAAAAAAGGAAAGAAGGAAGGAGAGACATCGATGAACGGAAGACAATGTCTATTCTCCACCTTTGATAAAAGCAAACGAGGGAATACAGATGGTACTCAGCTTATGACTACAGCTAAGACCAGAATTTGTTAAGTGAGTCACACCTGATTTGATGTCTGTTTTCTGTGGATCATGCAGTTGTTAAGTGAATCGCCTTTTATATATTTTTTTAAAAATTATAGACTAAAATATAAAATACAAAAGCAAATAGGAAGATGCAGTGGGCGGGGAGAGAAAAGAGAAGTGAGCGGAGGGATGGTTAAAAGAATAAAAACCGTTGACTCCCAACTCCCTCTGTTGCAGTAAAAAAGCAGCATTAACATCAAACCACAACTTTTTGCTTTTCCATCGTAATATAAACTAGCCATTTCTATAAAAACAAATCAACGTAATTGGGAAAACCCCAAATCAAGATTTCATTTTCTTTTCTCCACCTCGAGCACAAAAGTTCAGAAGCAGTCTCTCCATGTGGCAACCAAAGTATTTATATTTTTTTTCTTTAATCAAAGCGGTCAATGAAGCCATTTCCGCCAAGTCCATCAGCTTCTGCAGCCATTTATCCAAAGTCAATTGCATTTGTTAAGCAAAGCCAGTTGGGAAAGTCACCAATAGAGATAGCATGACCCCATGATCTTGCAGCCACTGTAAATACAGGCCAATTGCCAAATACCCAAATTTTCTATCATGTGGTCATGGAGAAGCTGTGATGATTGCAAGGCTGAAGACTTGTTCTAACTCACTTTTTTCACTGCCATTGTAACTTTGTTCACTGAACGAATGGTTATGTTCTGACCCAAACCTTCTGACCTGAACTCAAAAGATTCCTTTATTAGGAGCGCCGGCAGTCCCATCAAAAATTTTTATCTTGCAATCTGCCCAGCCAGAAGATGAATAGTTAGTTGTCTGGCACATGTATTCATCTCCACCCCCTGCCTTTTACCCCCAGAGCTAAGGTGGGGCTTCACTAGCAGCTGTGCTCTTCCGTCCAAAGGATCGGCTCATAGATTTCCACTGCTCTCCTCTCCTCTGCCTTCTGCACATCCAAGCATCAGCTACTGGACCCAGCTGTTCCTCCACTTCCGCATCAGCCAACTCCAGACCTGGGGGTTGTTGACTCTCCATCTGAGGGCTGATGGACAGCCCAAGCTCCACCTCTGTCTGTCTCTGTCTCTCTGTCTCTCTCTGTCTCTCTCTCTGCCAGCTCCATTCTCTCTTCCCCCTCAGAGCTCCAAGGTTGCCCTGATGCTGACCTGACTCCCATGCCTTCTCCTCCTCCTTTGATTTGGCTGCTAGAGGGGCCAGCGGATGACAGGCCACAACAGTTTATAAGACAAGGACTACATGTTCCAGACTTAGACTGCTGCAAAAACTCCAGATCACAATGAAGGACAGGGAAGACTTCGAATGTTTTCTGGCTGTTTCTTCTCACCCTGTAACTGGTTGGGTTCATGTAGGTCAGATCTGGTAAAGCTAAGTAAGGATACCTTGTAAGAACAGGCACAGTCCATGAACAGAACAGAATAGCAGAGATGGAAGGTACCTTGGAGGTCTTCTAGTCCAACCCTCCCTGCTCAGGCAGGAAACCTTATACCACCTCAGACAAAGGGATGTTCAATCTCTTGTTAAAAAGGTCCAATGTTTTAAAACTGCCATGATTTCAGTGCAAGCTTAATGCAATGAAAGGGAAAGGGATGTTTATTCCAATTCTTACTCCTTACAAATGTCTCCTTGATGTGTGCTGATCTGATGGACGTGGGTGGATAGAGGCAACATCTGAATGTGGGTGGCACATGTGTACAATATGCTACACACACACACACACACACACTGCACACATCTCCCAGGGAAAAAAAAAGATAGCTAATTATTCTGTGATTGTTACATTTACGAAACCTCTGATCTCAGAAATGGTTGCCTCACCCAGGCTGCAATTTTCTGCACAATTCCCCACAAGTAAGTAGCGTCAGAATTAATGGGGCTTATTTGTAAGGAGTCACCTAACACTTCGGAGCAGCGAACTAAGCCTTGGTAGGGAGCATTTGGTACTGATTAAGCGTGTCCTGTAAACACGGTCCCTGGATTTTGTTCAACAACCACGGTTGAAGAAAACTGCAGTTTAACACGGGTGAAATCGTCCATAGAACATTTGACTCACTAACATCGGAACTGTTGTTTTGCACCTGGTTGTATGTATGTATGTATGTATGTATGTATGTATGTATGGCATTCAGCTTTGTTCGGGTATTTTCCCACGTCATTGTAGTTGTGCTTTTAAAATTGTAGCAACGTTTCGGCAGAATCTCATCTGCCATCATCAGGCTTCTGTATAGTGTTCATCTGTGAGTCAGACTTTTACAGTGGTTTCAGATTTAAATTTGGGGCAGCCTATTGCTGTGCCAGAATGGTTTTTTCTTCATCCTGATGGGCCACAGGTATGTATGTATGTATCTATCTATATTTGTTTGTTTTTGTAGATTTTCATGGGTACGGGTATGTAGGTCTATGGTATGCTTGCACTGTCACGAAGCCGAAAGCACCAGCCTGAGGATGGCGAGTGGGACCTTGCCAAAACGTCGCCAAGATACTCTTAATCTTACACGGGAAAAGACCCGAACACACCTAGACCTACGTATGTATGTATGTATGTATGTATAAATTTTCCTTGAATGTTAAACTTCAGCCAGAGTGTGACTTTTCCCTACCTCCTAAAAGTGCCCACAGCTGAATGCAAGAAAGAATGCAAGAAAGAAAGGAAAAAAGCTTTTAGGAAAAGAGTGTTTTTTCCAACAATATTTCTTCAAGTGATTCTTTTCCCTTCTCTTTGCTCCCAGCCAAACAAATAACATTTCGTAACTGGGGAGGTTTATCATCTGTTTAAAACTGGTGTGTTTGAATGGCAGGGCTACGATTGTATGGAACGGGCCAACTCGCCACAGGACAAGCCAACAATTCAATGTAATAATTTAAAATAATTTTTAAAAAATGTTTTGATTTTTTTCCTTCACATTTCAAGTCCCTCCTTTGGCATCCTTTCCTTAATAGCAATAGCACTTAGACTTATCTACCACTTCACAGTGCTTTTACAGCCCTCTCTAAGCAGTTCACAGCGTCAGCCTTTTGCCCCCAACCATCTGGTTCCTCATTTAACCGATCTTGGAAGGATTGAAGGGTGAGTCCACCATGAGCTGATCAGGATCAAACTACAGGCTGTGGGCAGAGTTAGCCTGCAATACTGCATTCTAACTACTGCGCCACCACGGCTCTACGTTGCAATGCAAATACCATGATAACACTTTCATCCTCTCATGCATACGCCCATCGGACCCCTCTGTCAGCATGCCAGAAAAACAAAATGGAAGCTATTGGCTCATAAATTTGGGGAAACCAGTTTTAAGCTTCCTTGGTAGGTCCTTTGGGGTGAGAAAGGATTTCTTTATCTCGATGGAGTCTCAGTCTTTAGCGAATGCATTAAGAAGTCATCGTGCAAGAAAAATAAATTTTCAACACTTTAATTTATGATCCACAACTCGCTAATGTGGATAAATATTTTCCCAAGAATAATATTTCATAATTAACTGTGATAATCTCAAGGAAAACGCTCCCTCTCCAAAATGAGAATTACGGTTTATTAATTCACACTTAATTTGCACTGACAGCAACTCGGTGGGAGAAAATTAATATATCATACTTTCGCAGCGCTGTCATTTTCCAGTGAGGGAAGAAAGAAGCAAAGAAATATTATTAAGAACACAATGGATGGAAGCCCCTTGGGGTGTTCCAAAGAACAGAAGGGGAGCCCCTGTTTCCTGCCAAAATTTTAAATCTTTTCTATTGGGTCTATTTATATCATGCCAATGCAATAAAACTGTCTCATTTTGGTTTTCATTGTCTAGCTATAGTATCAGAACATAACATATTGAATAAGAGTCCACCATCACAGATGGTTCTTCCGGGCCACCCTTCCTTTTTCCCCAAGACCATACCTAAGATAGTATGTTCCAATATCACACCCAAATCTCCCAATTCTTCAAATTTGCACCTCATGAAGTTTCCACAATGTTGCGATAGATATTTGGGGACTTCCAGAGAATTTTGTGGAGGACATCCATTAGTTTTGAAGCTCCTCCAATAACTACAGGTTCTTCATCGGATGTATTTTCCGAGACTTTCAGGAGTTGAATGGCCATATCCATGATTCTACACAAAAATAACCTTCCATTGAAACGAACGGCAGTGATTCTGAAAATGGCTTGCTCCTGCACATGAATTGCTTGCATTGTCACCAGTGGTGGGATGCTGCCAGTTTGGCGAGCATGTGCTTTACACGTGTGTATGCATGAGGTGCTTGTGCACAGTGCTGGAAATGGAGCATTTCGAAGCTCAGCTGCTTACCTTCCAAGTCAGCAATGGTAAGTAGAATGGCGAGAGGCGGGGAATCAGCTGTGCTGCGCGATGGAGGCGAGCTACAAAGCAGGAAATAGAGGACAGGATAGGGCCGGGGTGGGGCAGGTGGGTAGGGCCAACTGATCGTCGGAACTACCGGTTTGCCTGAACTGGTCCGAAGCAGCAGCATAAAAATTCTACGGTCCATTTTTTTAACCCAGTAAAAATATTTGCTAGTTGGCCCCAAATAAGGTCAGCGGATTTCAGAGCTGAAAAAGTTTCTTGGATGAGAATGAAATTCAAGATATAATTAAACCCTCTGGCCCAGAGGTACTTTTAAAAAATGCAACTGGACTTCCTTTTTTTTTTTTTGGAAAACATTTAGTTTCTCATCCAAGAAACTTCTTCAGTTCTGAAACCTTCAGGCTTCATTTGTGGTCAACTAGCAAATATTTATTACTGGGTTAAAAAAAAAAATGGAACCTAGAAATTTTCTGAATTGTGCAACAAAGGTGACAATGAAAGTAATTCCTGAATAAGAACATAAATGTGTTTCTTGCAAGTTTTCAAGCCATTGTACTCTTCCACCTGTTAGTAGTAGCAGCAGTCAAAGAAGAAGAAAAAATATGTGATGGGAAGAAGAAGGAGAAATATATTTCAGCAACTCCACTACTGAGAATCTGCAGGAAGTAAACCATTAAATGTCTTCAAACTCTGTTATTTTTGCTAAACTAATAAATGTGTGCGTGTGTATTTAAAAAGAGCAGATAACATTAACAGACCCTCATATATTTAATGATTGCTGCTATTTGACCAAACAAAGTTTCTCAGGAACTGGCTTGTCAGGAGCTATCAATATTCTTTTAATCCCATGTTCGTTATTGCTGTGCCTTGGTCTGTTTACACAGCAAGAAATGTAAATGACTACACAAACAATCTGATTGTAGCATTTAATTCTCCCCTCCATAGATTTCCAGGGCTAGGGACCTTCTCTTCTCTTCTCTTCTCTTCTCCTCTTCTGCTTTTTTTTTTTTTTTTTAATGATCTTCCTTGCTAACATGGAACAATTGTTGATCTGGACACTCTTTCCAAATGTGTGTGCATGTTTGTATTTGTACTAACCTCCTACACAAACCTTTACTTTGTTTGCACAGTTAGACAGTTACTTTGTCAGTTAGACTGACAAACATTCTTTCCCCTACCCATTTCAGAAAACATTGGCTAACAAGAGACTTTGTTTTCTGATACCGGCTTCTAAAATGTTTTATTTGGCTTTGCAAAAACCAAGCAGTCTGGGTCAATTTCCAACTTTCTACTGTCTGAAGTGCCATTCAGTTTCCATTCCCTTTGACCCACATATGTTAAGGTGAGCCTTTTGAAAACACAAATTAAAAAAAAAACACATCCTGATGCACTATGAAGATCTTAATTCCTGTCTTCTGACTATATGATAAAACTGGGCCCAGGGCCTGGTAAGACAAATTGGAGCAAGTACAGGAACTGAATTTGCATATTGTAGTGGATTTTGAAATATGGTTTGTTTGGCTTTGGATTAGCTGGTATGAATTCAAATCATTGTGGTTAGCACATTATTGATAAGAGCTCAGCACAACCTGTGTATCTTATTCAACTATGGTTTACACAAAAAACTGTGCTTAAACCAAATATGGCTTAGGATGATGTGTGACTCAAGTCATTTGTTTAATATTATTCCTTCTCGGTGTTCAACCATCTCTTTTGTTAGTTTTGTTCAAGTGCCTTTCGTGTACAGAACGTACACACACACACACACACACACACAGGTGAAGCTTGTGAATTTGATTCAAGGACACAGATGTTTTGTTGAGTTGAATGCAAGGGAGAGTTAGGTTTTCCCATCTATACAATCTGGAGCTGGAGAGCTATTGTTCCAGATGTTTGCCGATAATTTTGCAAGTGCTTTACAACAAGCACAGCTTCATTGGAAGGTTATGGTTTCTGTTATAAAAATTAAATGTTCATAGTCAATTTACATACTCCATCCATCTGAATTCCAGATGTGCTAGGGATGACAACAAACAGCAGAGAGTTCTGTGGTATGCTAAGGATTAATGATTTTCATGTGACAACTCCCAATGTCTACATAGTACTTTAGCAGATGTAGCCTCATCATGGGACTAAGCAGATAAATTTTCCTATCATGATTCCCCAGCTCTCATTTACTTGGATGAAAGAAAAAAGTTGCTTTTGAAATCTCTTCTCAAGGAGAAAAGAATTTTGGTGACATTCTCATGGGATAGTTGTGTGTGTGTGTGTGTGTGTGTGTATCAACTAAGTCTCAATCCATTGGCCATGACAGGAATTGATCAGCCAACTTGTTGCCTGAGCCTGACATCATGGACCAAGAGAAAGTAATTGGCCCAAAGTCACCCAGCTGGCTTTCATGCCTAAAGTGGGATTAGAATTCACTGTCTCCTGGTGATTGACCCAAAGTCACTCAACTGGCTTTTCTGTATAAGGCAGGACTAGAGCTCATCATTTCCTGGTGATTGGCTCAAAGTTACCCAGCTAGCTTTCATGTCTAAAGGACCATGAGAACTTACTGTCTCCTGGAGAGAGGGAGAGAGAAAGAGAGAAAATAATAATTGCATATCTAAAAATCTGTGTTGGGGGTGGGGAGGAAGAGGGAGAGAAATATTTTGTGATTGGGAGGGTTGGGAATTTCAAAAAAATACTCCCAATCCCTTTTCCTCTATCTACTATGAAATTCTCCCAGCTTTGCTTTGGCAGGAATGACTCATATTTTTAGAAAACCGAACAAGCTTTCATTTGTCAAAATGTGAGATGAACCAAGAGCCAAGAAAAGGTAAAAATAAAATAAAAATAGCCATTTCACTTATTTATTATTTCATGGTTTCGTATATGCCCACCCCACTATGCACCATTTTCGTTCTGATCTCAGGAGCATTCTCTCTTTATGAAAACTTGATATTTTCTTCGAGAAAGTTGGGACAGGATGCCAAATCTGTGAGCGAAGAGAAATCCTCTGTGCTGTGGAGGTTCAGATCGTGCTATGGATTGCGTCTAGTAGAAAGGCATCCGTTTCGGAACTCTGCAACTCTCTTAAAAGACTTTACTCCAACTCAATCCTAAAGACGTGTGACTCAAAGCCTTAGGAGTCAAACTCTCCTTTTTCATAACTTCTGGAACATCACCAAAGCATCACTTTTAAAAGTTCCCGTGGGAATGGAGATGTTTAAATGCACTTAAGATGGAAAACTTCAATCTAGAAGATGGAAGCAATATTGTCAAATGTTTCACAGGATGAGATTTTTTTTAAAAAAAAAAGGTCCAAAGAAAACGACAGGATAACAAAGATATTCCTCGATGTGATTGGGAAAAGGAAGAAGAAATAGGTTGTCCCATTCCAATGTTTTTAGCAGTAATCCATGTTTTCCTCCCAATTCAAAAAATTTATAGGGTACTTCAGTGACTAGAACAGCACAACATTCCTTGGGGTTGGTGTGGTGGCACAGTGGTTAGAGTGCTGTACTGCAAGCTACTTCTGCTGATTGCCATCTGCCTGCAATTTGGCAGTTTGAATCTCACTGGGCTCAAGGTAGACTCAGCCTTCCATCCTTTCAAGGTGTGTAAAATGAAGACCCAGATTGTTGGGGGCAATAGGCTGATTCTGTAAACCTCTTAGAGAGTGCTGTAAAGCATTGTAAAGCAGTATATGTCTAAGGACTATTGCTATTGCCTATCTATCTGTCTATCTATCTAACTATCCATCCATCCATCCATCCATCCATCCATCCATCCATCCATCCATCCATCCATCCATGATGCACAGTGGTTAGATTACAGCATTGCAGATTGACTCTGCCCATTTCCAGCAGTTCGATCCTGACCGGCTCAGGGTTAACACAACTTTCCAGCCTTCCAAGGTTGGTAAAATGAGGACCCAGATTACTGGGGGCAATAGGTTAACTCTGTAAACTGCTCAGAGAGGCTGTAAAAGCACTGTGAAGCGGCATATAAGTGCTAAATGCTATTGTTATTCAACCCAAGTAAAACAAAGGTCATGGCCATCTGGTGATGAACCACCCTCACCATATGGAGATTTTTTTTTCCCTATCCTAACTTTAATGATTAATGGCCTTGCAAAAACCTAAGTGCTTTTAAAATTATAATTTTGCCCTTTTCTTCTTCCTTCTAGCAGTAAATTGGGTCAATGTGTTCCACAAATTTACATTTCAATTAATCCCTTTCTTTCCTTCCTATGGCAATAATACTTTGGGTTCGCCGTGCACCAGGCCCGCTTGAGGAAAGACGATCCCTTCCACCACTTTGTTCATGAAAAAGCTCCTTCATTCAGAAAAGGCCATGCGTGGATAAGAAGAAATCGTCAACCTTCTTCTGTCTTCTTCCATTAGATTTAATAAATGCACCAAAGAAGATAGGACGGTGTCAAATTCTCGGCCTCTGAAGCAGTTCCATTCAGAGGTTTCGCCTTTCAAAAGTGGGATTCTATCATTATCCACTTGAGGTCCACCTCAAGTAGATACAACAGTGAGAGCAGGGTTTTTTTCCCCCTCTTCATTGGTTTACATGCAGAGCATGAGTGTCTTATTCCTTTTATTCTCATTCTCTCATTTTTTTACTCTCCTTTTACTCTCATTCTCATCCTTATTCCTTCCTTTTCTCTTATGTTACTCTACTTTGGAGAGAAAGTTTAGTTGGGCCTCAAAGACTTAGTGGAAAGTCATAAGTTTCTTCAGCTAGATAATTATGAATAGCAAGTTACTTGTAAGAAATGACCAGGCTGAGCCTGAGGGCAGGCTCAAATATGTCATTAGTTTGGAGTCATTATGCTCCCATAAGAGGCTTAACTCCATCCCTTCTGTTGACTTTTATCTAGTGCCAATTTGCTTTAAACACTAGTAGATCAGATTCTTATGTATAGATACCATGAAATAAACTACTGGTTTCTTCCAGCTTTCTGACATTACTATTCATCTGTAAGTATCAGGTGCAAACAACCAGACTCACATGCAAAGAATTCAATATTCCTGATTTATTGTTCAGTAAGCCTATGGACTATCTTCTCAGATTAATGGTTTGTAACTGGATAAAACTAGATGAGATTCTGCAGCCCTCAAGAGGGTTGGACTTCATCCTCTTGTGACTACATAGAGATCCCAGGCTGATTCCTCACTTGACTCTTCCTCCTGTCTCTTCCAGTGTCTCTCCTACAATACATCCCTTCCCCACCTCAACCTCAGATAGGTAACAGATGAGCCTTGTGCAAGAATTGGGGCACTTCATTTTTAAAACTCCTTGAATACAGAAGACCAGATATTAGGGAGCGGCTGTTTTGGATTAGTTTCTCAGTCCTGACCCTTTAAGATGTGTGGACTTCAAATCCCTCTCCATAGTTGCAATGAACTGTCCATGATTGGATTTGTCTTGAGCTTAGAGACTCATTTGAACCAGCATCTAGCACAGAGACACCAGAATAGAAAAAAAAATGTCCAAAAATAAAAATCCAATCAGAGCTGAAGAAGCTTCTTGGATGAGAAGTGAAACGTCTTCAAAGAAAAACCAGAAAGTCCAGTTGCCTCTTGAAAAAAGCACCTTTAGGATGATTATGACCTGAATTTTATCTTAAAGTTCAGTCCCCCAAATTCTATTTCTCTGTGTTCCATCTTTGGGTGGTTGGTCTTTTTAAAACAGTGGAACGACTTGCCACTAGAAGTTGTGGATGCTTCAACACTAGGAGTTTTTAAGAAGAGATTGTCCCAAAACTGCCTTTTCAGGACATTCTGTTGTAGTTGAAGAAGCTTCTTTGATGAGAAGTGAAACGTCTTCAAAGAAAAACCAGAAAGTCCAGTTGCCTCTTGAAAAAACATGTTTGGGACAACGATGACTTGGGTTGACGGAGAATCTCCATAGATTCTTTTATCGGTAGATACCATAATATGTATTACACACACACACACACACACACACACAAACACTGAAGAAGCTTCTTGGATGAGAAGTGAAACGTCTTCAGAGAAAAACCAGAAGGTCCAGTTGCCTCCTGAAAAAAGCACCTTTGGGACAACCATGACCTGGGATGACTGAGAATCCATACAGACCTTAAAAAGAGATTGGACAACTATTTGTCTCAAATGGAAAAGGGTTTCTTGGAGGTTGAACTAGACAGAAGACCTACAAGGTCCCTCCCAACCCTATTATTTTGTGAAATCACAAATTATTACTCTGGGGTTGTTGTTTTTTTCCTCCACAGCTAGCTGGGATTTTAATATCCTTGTGATGTGCCTAAGTGTTTGTTTGCCAGTATGAAGCCTACAATTGTTTATTCCGCAGCAATTACACTAACATTAATAAGACTGCTCCGGAGTAAATGGGTCATAGATTACAACCTAAATGACTTATTGATCAATACGTATGAAAGGCCGAAAACCTATGAACTTAAGGATCTGGGATGCTTATTTGTTTCCTGAAAAAAATAGAATAGGAAAAAAAAAAGAAATAGCAACGATGCTTCATTGATCTGATTATATAACTCCATCAAATTCTGTGAGATGAATAACTCTTTGGAATTGTGGTGTAAGTTGCACATATTTGCTTACTGGCCTCTTTCTGGAGTTATTAGGTTCCCTTAACCCTCAATGACTGGGTAATTTCTTCTATCTGTCCTTATTAAGTTAAATCAATTGAACTTTGGCAAAGGGACGGGTAGGAAACAGACGAATCCTTCCAGCATCTGCTGGTCGGTTTTATACATAGCGTGAATGAAGCATCTGTGGAGGCACCTCTTCAAACAGGTACCCAGGGGTATATTAACCATTAAGCAGACTAGGTACATGCTAAGCAGAGGTGGCATTCAGCAGGTTCTGACCAGTGGTGGGATTCAAATTTTTTTACTACTGGTTCTGTGGGTGTGGCATGGTGGGTGTGGCTTGGTGGGCATGGCACGGGAAGGATACTGCAAAATCTCCATTCCCACCCCATTCCTGGGAAAAGGTTACTGAAAAATCCCATTCGCTCCCCGCCCCTGCTTTCCAGCTCCGTTCTCCTGTGCAGGGCAACCAAAGGATTCTCAGCCGATTAGCTGGGACTCTGGAGGCAGAGAATAGATGGGGGCGGGGGCAGTCAAAGGTGTCGTTTGCCAGTTCTCCAAACTACTCAAAATTCTCCAGAAATGGTCAGAACCTGCTGAATGCCACCTCTGGTTCTGACCAGTTCTGGAGACCCGGTAGTGGAAATTTTGAGTAGTTTGGAGAACCAGCAAATACCACCTCTGACTGGAGATTTTATAGTATCCTTCCCCTACCACGCCCACCAAGCCATGCCCACAGAACCGGTAGTAAAATTTTTGAATCCCACCACTGGTGCTAAGGGCACAAGGCCCGAAGGGGGTATCACAAAAACTTTGATGTTGCGTAAGCTTGGCTTCATTTGTACAGTGTGTACAAAGGTCGGGAGCACCCAAGATTTGTCAGTGTTTAGGGCCTTAATCCACCACTGCAGGCACCCATCATATTTTCTGGGCTAAGGATTGCATAAGGCTTGGGGACAGGGTCTCTCAGAGTGGTATGTCCGAGACGTGTGTGAATTGTGCTGATTTCTGCATTCATCTCAGTTGAGCCTTTTGTAGATGATATAAGATACAAGGACCGAAGAAGCTGATGTAAGAACTGGGGAAGCTTCTTGGATGAGAAGCAAAATGTCTTCAAACAAAAACAGAAAGTCTAGTTGTCTTTTGAAAAAGGACCTTTGGGAAATCATGGCCTGGATAACTCAGAATCTCCCTTTCTCTCCCCCTCTGTCTCATCCATCTACATCTCTCTGTCTATCTATCATGTAACTACAGTATCTATCCATCTATCTATATAGTACAGTATCTATCTATCTATCTATCTATCGATTGATCGATCGATCTATCCATCCATCCATCTATCTCTATCTATCTACCTACCTATCATCTATCAAATATCTACAGTATCTATCATCTATCTATTATCTATTTACAGTATCTATTCATCTATCTATCTATCTATCTATCTATCTATCTATCTATCTATCTATC
>NW_020769373.1:2773348-2783348 GCF_900518735.1 Pseudonaja textilis | reverse complement strand
GAGTCTAAAATGAAATCTAATTAGATGTCAGTTTTAGCCTTCTAACCCCTCTCTAATCCCTGCTGACTGGCAAACTTGTTATAGTTCTAGCCACTGTACAGTTCAGAAAAATCTCATCCCACTGGCGTGTATTAGTTCTTCAGATCAATTGAGACTACCTGTCCATCAATCATCAGTCAGAATAGAGCTGGAAGGGACCTTGAAGGTCTTCTAGTCCAACAGGAGTCAAGTAGGAGACCCTATACCGTAATGGCGAACCTATGGCATGCGTGCCACAGGTGGCAGGCAGAGCCATTTATGTGGGCACACGAGCCCCAGGAAAACTTACCTCACTGCGCATGCGCACACCTCCCAGCTGATTTTTGAGCCTTTTTCGGCCTCCAGAGGCTTGAGGGAAGCCTCTGCAGGCTTTGCAGGCCAAAAAATAGGTCCGTTTCATCACTTCCTATATTTCCAGAAATACCAGAAGTAGTGAAACGGGGCCCATTTTTCAGCCTGCAAAGCCTGCAGAGGCTTCCCTCAAGCCTCTGGCAGGCCAAAAAAAAGGCCTCAAATGGGCCGAAAATCACCCGGGAGGTGCAGTGCAGGTGAGGGGGCATGGGGGGGAATTGTGCACACATGTGCATTGCATGTGCATTGCTTTCTGGGTGCTGGCACATGAGCATGCAAGCACAATTTTTGGCACAGGAGCCCGAAAAAGTTAGCCACCACTGGCCCTATACCATTTCGGACAAGGGACTATCCAGTCTCTTCTTAAAAACCTCCCGTGTTGAAGCACCCAGAACTTCCCAGAATTCCAAAGGTGTTGCTCCCCAACTCCCAATGGCCTTCTCAGAGGCAGAGTCTCAGCAGATCAGAAGGGATTACGGAGTCGTTAAAAGGAGGGGATTCTTTGCATGCTTTCGAACTGCTAGGTTGGCAGGAGCTGGTATGAGGACAGGACCTCAATCTGTCATGTCTCGAATCCAGGCTGTCAGTTTTCCAAGCAACCAGCCCATTCATACTTAGAAACTATGAATGTAATTTGTGTAATGTAGAAGACCCTAAGTAGGCGATACTGTTTTTTTTCTTTCTAAACAATTTTAAGATCCTATTAATGCTCAATGTGTCTAGATAATCCCAAATATTACACCAACTCCTTTTCAGTATTATGGACATTTCTGCCTTGTAATGCATTCAAGTTATTTCTATGAGATATTTAGTCAGGCCAAGCAAATATATATATATATATATATTTGGGTTGGCAAAACAAACCGCAATAAAAGCATTGTTTCATCCTGTAAGCATATTATTATTCCTGCTACCTGTAACGGTACCTCATGTCCCTGGCTCAAAAGCACATAGAACAACACAATGCAGATTGGAATCAATCTTGCTCATCATCGCATGCACAGTCAACAGTGCAGCAGTTTGCACAATTAAGCCGCTGCTGCTGCTTCTTGCAGATTTTGCAGTCTTTTGAAGTCTTTTCAGTCTGATTCGTTGTCAAAGGCTGCTTATCTGAAGATGTAGATCAATGAGGCAGAGAGAGAGATTTGGTTTTATCCAGAAAACTTTAAAGAATCAAATAAGCTTCTGGATCTTTGCTGAGTCAGAGTTCTCCAGAATCATTGCCAGTCTGTGAAAAGTATCCTAGCAAGGATGCACACGGCAGGTTCCAAGAACTGAAGAAAAATTTAGACCTGTCAACATTTGATAATTGAGCTCATTCATGGTTGCTTTTCATGATAATTATTAGACATTTCAGATGCTAGGGAGAAAAATATCCTTATCCTCTTCTTCCTCTTTTTTTCCTCCTCCTCCTCTTCATCTTCTTCTCCTCCTCATCGTCTTCCTTCTCCTCCTCCTCTTCTTCTCCTCCTCCTCCTCCTCCTCCTCCTCCTCCCCTTCTTCTTCTTCTTCTTCTTCTTCTTCTTCTTCTTCTTCTTCTTCTTCTTCTTCTTCTTCTTCTTCTTCTTCTTCTTCTTCTTCTTCTTCTTCTCCTCCTCCTCCTCCTCCTCCTCCTCCTCCTCCTCCTCCTCCTCCTCCTCCCCCTCCTCCTCCATCCATCCATCCAAAAATCAAAACTAATCATCAAAACCCTCCAAAATCTCTGAACTTTCTTCAAGCAGCACCACGTTCACCTCTCCTCAAAATACTTTTGCGTGCAAAGATTTATTCAGGTTCCCCATCAGAACTGCTTTAGCTCGGCTCGTGGAAGACTCGCTTCGGTTTAACTAGACCCTGCTGCCACATAGTGGAGAGTTGGCGCATTCTGCCTTCCTGATGTTCGCCGTTGTGTCCCAACATCCCTGAAGATGAAATAATGAGGCTTGTTCATTCCTGTAATAATTAACGGTGCATTTGCACTCCACGTGGATCACTGTTGATGTTTACTGTTTCGTCAAGTATGATGGATGCCTTGTGTTTGCAAATTCAGATTAGCATAATTTCTTAACCAAGGGACCCATGAAAAGGTTCAATTATGAGGCAATCTCATTAATACCAGGGCTTGTTAAACTAATAGAACAAGACAACCTCAACAGCTCTGCTCTGAATGCATGTGCTTCAAATATAATTAATGGAGAAAGACTCCGGGTTTTGAAACAAGCTTTATGCTATGAAATATGACATGCTGGAATAACTGTATGAATAATGTTATCATGCTCAAAGCTCAATGGCTTCTCCCCACCGTCCCTTGAAATTCACTCATTTGTTCTAAGCATGTTTGATTCAAACCACAGACACCTGATAAAGTTTAAATGCTAGCCAGAAAATTCTGATTAAGGTCTGGATCTCCAATTCTAATATAAGCTAGGTAAATTCCATAGTGACTTCCCTTCAAATGTTTCATCCTGCAGTTTGATTTGTAGCATTATGAATTGGGTTTGCACCAATTTTCTAAGGCCTAATGGGGCTCTGTTTGCATGACAAATTTTGTTCATGGATATCTCTCCTTTTGACACTCATCCACATTTTCATTTTGATAAAAGTATGGGTAGACCAACCCATAAACAGCCAAGAATGAAGGTTTGGTGTAATATGTATTCCTTTACAGAGAATTCCAGTTGCCTCTTGAAAAAGCACCTTTGTTACTACATTTCTACATTCTACATCTACGTTCACCTCAATGATGGAGCATGTGATCTGCATGAAAAAGATCCCAGATTCAATTCCAACCAATTGTATTTAGGAAGGGAAGGGGGCTCTACTGAATCTGAGCCAGAATTGACAAGGATCAGTGTAATGGATAGCTTTTCACCCTACTATCAAAATAAGACATTGGGCCATCCTGAGTGGGGGGTTTTTTTGGAGGTGCGTGGGATGGTTATGATATCAGAGAATCTGATAAAATAAACTAAAGACATGGAGCTGATTTTAGGTAAGATGTTTTACAGAAAAGTAGTTTTGGTGTATGAACCTGAGACAGGACAATCTGAATTTGTCAAGTGTGGGCAGAGCTTGGACAAATTCTTCTCAAACTACATTGGCTGAAAATGCACAATTCTGTAATCAAGCAATGAGAGTGAAGGAATAAATTTGGATGTCTCTAAGTATTGTCAGCTTGGATCCCATGAGAATCTGAAAGCTTTTTTTTTTTTTTTGGCAGCTTTAAGTCCTTTTCAGCAAAATGGGTCTTGTGCAAAACACAATATCTTCCTAACAATTCATTGTTGAGCCTCACACTTGCTTCCTCACGCTAATGTTTGTTTCCTAGATTAATTATCTCTGGGCCATTATGCATATGCTTGCTGTCTCTTTCTCTTAATCAACAGGACAGGAATTTTAAAATCACATTGCTTTTTTTTTTCTCTCTCTCTCTCTCTTTTTGAATCGCCAGGAACCAAAAATAGTTGAGGAAAGATGAATGATTCAGATTGCTGAATTCTGCATCTTCAAGGACTTGTTCTGTGTCTTCGGGGACATCTTCAGCTTGGGTTCAAGACCCCAGCACCACACAATGGGGTGAGTCTCCATTCTTGCCCCAGCTCCTGCAAACCTAGCAGTTTGGAAGCATGCAAATGTGAGTCGATAAACAGGTACCACTTTGGTGGGAAAGTAACAGCATTTCTTGGTGTGGAGTCATGCAGGCCTCATGACCACGGAAGCATCTTTGGACAATGCTTGCTCCTTCATCTAGGAAATGAGATGAACACCACTCCTAAAGTTGGACATGGATGGACAAGAGACATCATTAACTTTACCTATGTGATAGAGTCTAACAACAATTAGGAACATTGCTACTAAATTACACCTTGGTTTTTGGCTAAGATCAGGTGTAGTAGGTATGCAGGGTGTTCTCTTTTCTCTGCCTCCCAACCAGGGATAGCCATGGAGCAGAGTGAGGAACATCGAATGAGTCATTTTCCCTTTGCACAAAAAAACCATAACGTACATTAAAGGCCAGAGGTGGGTATTCAGCTGGTTCTGACCAGTTCTGGAGAACCAGTAGTGGAAATTCTGAGTAGTTCAGAGAACCGGCAAATACCCCCTCTGACTGCCCCTGCCCCCATCTATTCCCTGCTTCCTGAGTCCCAGTTGATTGGCTGGGTCTCCTTTGGTTGCCCTGCACAGGAGAACGGAGCTGGAAAGCAGGTTAGTGGGGTGGGGAGGGAATGGGGATTTTGCAGTATCCTTCCCCTGCCACGCCCACCAAGCCATGCCACATCCACCAAGCCATGCCCACAGAACCAGTAATAAAAACAATTTGAATCCCACCACTGATTAAAGGCCACTCATTTTGCACCTGGGAGAAGCAGACCCCATGTTTCAGAATTCTGCTGTCGAAATGTTTCCGCGAGATGTGTCCTTGTCTGTTTCTTTCCCCCTTGCAAAACTCCATCGCATCGTAAATGATCTGGAACTGGAAAAGTTGAGAGAGAAACATCCTTGGGTTTCCTCTCTCTGGGTCCCTGTGAAGCAAGGACGCTGTTTAATTAAAACTGCTGGGTTAATGGTATCACGGTTGCATTGCCATTATTACAAGTGACAAGCAGTGTGGTTCTCCCAGCCCGCCAGGGACCAGGTGGCCCAACAAGGCAACAAGGTTCCATCTGGTCCTGTAAATCCGCCAATTCTTGCTGGCCTCTTCTATCAGATCTATTCATAGATTTCCTGTCCTGGGTTGGATCAACACTTTCTCCATTTTTATCTCTTGGCTATTAGCTCTGGTCCAAGATAAAATAAATTTTTTTTTGCATCGTTCTCTTTCTCAAATTTTCCCCTTTTGACATTCATCATAAATTTCTCACCCTTTCCAAACTCTTTACAAGTTCAGCAGACTTTCGTTCAATCCTGGTTCACGCGTCGTTCCTTGTGCATGCTTCTTTTTCTTCCGCTTTTTTGGGGTAGTTTCTCACAAGATGTGTTAGGTGTAAGCTAGATGGCCAGTTTATGGCTTCAAGATCTGGTAAAGTCAAGTGAGCCAACTTGACACGAGCATTCAAAATGATAGTTACAGATAGGTGGCCTGACAAGCGAACAGACAGATGGATGGGCCGATGGACAAAGGGACAGAGAGATGGATAGATATATGGATGGTTGACTGCATGGACAGAGGGACTCACTGGCTGGCAGACAGATAGATGGATGGATGATTGGATGGACAGATTAAAGACGAGGGAGGAACAAAAAAATAGATGGATAAAACCACTGGCCAAATTGAAAAGATGGCAAAATATTTAGGTATTCCTATGACCTATATGAATTGTACATTGTACCAGAATAGTTGTGTCAAATTTTGGAATGAAACTAAGAAAAATTAAACTGGGAAAATTAAAATTATCCTTGCTGGGTGATAAAAATGAACGCACTACCCTGAATGGTCTTTTATTCCAGAGCAACCTATATTTATTCCAAAGAATACTGTATATTTAAGAGCAAAGAATAAACTGAGTTGCTGAGACTAAACATTAAAATGCTTCCTGTTTAAATTTTCGGCCGTTCAGGTGATTCTTTTCCCATCCTTAAAATTTCCTTTTGCTTGGCTGAGACTTGCCGACTTAAATAGAAATTTCTTCCAGTCAATGCAATCTCCGGGATTGATCAAGTGAGATCTTCTGGGCCTCACGGCTTGATGGGGGCAGGCAGCCTTGTTGCATTGAATACAATCTGTCCCTCAGCAGTGGTGCTCAAAACCTGAACATTGAGATGAAAAGGAAGAATGAACGAAGTCTACAGACCACCAGCCTCAACTCCAGAATTCCACGAACTAAGTAGACATTCCCGCTTGTCATTTAACCTTCCTCAGCAGGTACTTGTGCAAAACTCACAACAAACATCTCACTTAGCAACATAAATTTTGGACTCAATTATGGTTCATAAATCAAAGACTACCTGTATAAATCCAGATGAAAATATTGACTGAAGTGACTCATCTGGGAATCTAAAGGATCCATTGGCCTTATTTTTGCATCCCTTATCCATCTACAATCACATAGTCTATATTCCACCAATTGTTGAGAAGGAGAGAAGGAAGGAAGACACAGGAAGGGAGGGAAGGAGGGAGAGAGGGAGTGGAGCAGGGGTGGGATTCAAATTTTTTTACTACTGGTTCTGTGGGCGTGGCTTGGTGGGCGTGGTGTGGTTTGGTGGGTGTGGCAGAGGAAGGTTACTGCAAAATCCCATTCCCTCCTCACTCCACTAACCTGCTTTCCAGCTCCGTTCTCCAGGGCAACCAAGGAAGCCCCAGCCAATCAACTGGGACTCAGGAGGCAGAGAAGAGATGGGATTGGTGGGGCCAGTCAGATATGGTATTTGCCGGTTCTCTGAACTACTCAAAATTTCCACCACTGGTTCTCCAGAACTGATCAGAACCTGCTGAAAACCATCTCTGAACTGGAGGGAGAGAGGGAGGGAGGGAGGGAGGGAGGGAGGGAGGAAGGAAGGAAGGAAGGAAGGAAGGAAGGAAGGAAGGAAGGAAGGAACTGAGAAGATACACCTGCTTGCTGTGCATTTAACCCTACTCAGCAGGTACTTATGCATATACCTGTCAAGAAAGGGAAAAAAATCATTTTACATTTCTGTCTGAAAAAAAAATCAATAATTTTGATTATACGTCAGCGAAAGTGATCTTTGAAACTGTCCTTGGTGGAAATAGAAAACATAATCAAATCAGACCTCTGAAACGAGATGTGTCAACCCTAGTTGAACAGAACGCTTTACCTGATAATGGCAGGCTTGGCGGCAAAGCCGGAGAAATCACTGCAAAACAGAATATTGAGCTCTAAAACTTTGGAAAGTCAGAGGCAAAGCTAAAAAATAGTGATGATGTGTTGACTGGCCTTTTAAAAAAATATTGGGTGAGCACCAATGGGTAGAAAAAAGGAGATAACCACCACAACATTTTGGTGTTACCAGCTGCGCAACAAAGAAGAGTTTGATATTTTTAATTTATAATTTATAACATTCAAAATCCAGCTATTCAAAACAGGAATTCATGAAAATACAAACACACATACTTCCAGGGTATTGGAAAATTAGTAAAAAGATAGCCATATAAGAAAAAATAGACATTAAAAGATAAAAATATCTGAGAAAGTAATGCCTAATGGAGAGGAAGGTAAAGGGTATTTTGTTCTCGGTGTATTTTTTATTATTATTATTGTTTTGGGAAGGAAGGAAGGAAGGAAGGAAGGAAGGAAGGAAGGAAGGAAGGAAGGAAGGAAGGAAGGAAGGAAGTCTGCTCCTGATAATATCACCAAATTTTAGATCTCATATTGTAGGAGCGAAAGAGAAGATGGTGGGGAAACTTCATTTTAAGATGAGTTTCTCAAGCAAAAAAACCCCTAATAAAAATGTAAATTTTTATTTAGCTACCATTCAAGCTACTGTAGTCGAGCCAGACATAGTGACCAGAATTCAAAGAGAATGAAATCTTTAAGAGGCCTGATTCAGCTTCACAGCTTTGTAACACAACAAAGCTTCATTGTGTAACTCACACAACATAAAAAAAAAAAAATCCATGACATGAAACTTAATTTCTACTGTATGTTAAAGGGGGAAAAAAAACCCAATGAAAAATAGGAATCAATAATATCTTGAAGGACACAAAGTTATAGTCTTCTTCCCCTCTTTGCCAGCCTTTTCCCTCCTTCTTAATAAGAGGCATTTTCACAGGCAGATCCATGCTGAGTTTTTGACAACATGGACAGGATACACAACGGCCAGTGAGATTAATCACAAATCTGGTGAGGTAAAGATTCCCAGGAGGAAAATATTCATTGTCTGGTTTCAATATCGGCCAGGTTTCTGAAGGGCAACCTGGAAGATTGCTTGGTTTTGCAAATCTTTTGTTTTGTCTGATAGCGCAAAATAATCTTTGGGGAAAATTGAAAAACTTCAATGGAAGTTGAAAATGGAACTGCTTGTTGAGTTTTGCAGAAGTTGTTTGAAGTTTTGCTCCCCTTTACTGGGTTCACCTTGACCCAGGAGGATGTCTAGGTAATACAGAACCAAACCAGACAGTTATAGAAGTGCGGATGACAGACTCAATAATTCCTGCGCAGAATTGTATCAGCAGCTCCTTGGGCGGTTTGAGCTTTCTGAGTTGGCATGGAAAAAATATTCTTTGTTGTGCTTTTTGGATGACATTTTTGATGTTAGGTATCCATTTTAGGTCATGTGAAATAGTAGAAATTTATATATAGAAATTTGAAGGTCTCCACTGTTGATACTGTGTTGTCTAGTATTGTAAGAGGTGGTAGTATGGGAGGGTTTCTTCTAAAGTCTACCACCATTTCTACGGTTTTGAGTGTGTTCAGTTCCAGGTTGTTCCAGTTACACCACTAGGCAACTGTGGCCAGGAAGGTTGTATAACGGAGAAACGCTCACTTAAGAACTGTCTCGCTTAGCAGCAGAAATTTTGCCCCCAGCTGCGGTCACAAGTCGAGGACTACCTGTACAGAGACAAGGCCCCATAACAATCTTGTAAGGGCTCCTGAGAAAAATTCAACCCATGCATTATCCAGCTTCTTGTAATTTCCACTCTAACGGTGAAACTCGCTACAGAAATTAATCAGGCAAAACTGACAGCCTGTTCTCCAATCAATGGTCCCCGTAGACTTGAAGGTATCCTGGCAAAACACGTTCCAGTCCATCTTCCTCCTTCTCGACTTCATTTGTACCTCCGATGTTCCATATGCTATTTCTTCTCCTCCTTGTGAGAATTTATTGTTTCCCCCTGACTTAAAACTTTGGTTTGTTTGCTTTGCTTATGTAGCAGATACATGTTGCAGGAAGTCCTCGGCCGATAGTAATTGAGACCCGCAATTATGGTCATAACTCAAGGCAGTTGAGTCACAACAGTGTTACTCTAGCAAGGACACTTTCTTGCTAGAATAGATCTTAATAGTCCAGAACTTCCACCAGAGGGACTGAGTTGGAGCTGTCCGAGGTCCTGATATTTACTCTGCTCTGTATCAGAGAGATTTTGCTTTGGTTTGGTGGACTTAAATTTACTTCAAGTAGGAATTTTGTCTTCTGGCCTACCCAGGTAGAATGGGATTGTTTCCATATTTTATTCACTGGTGCCAAGATCCCAGCTGACATTATCTCAGTAGCCAAATAAGTAAATAATTTTGCTTCCTTCATTTAATTGCTACATTCTAGAAAAATGAAGTTGGATTGTTAAGTCCACTTCCAGAGAAAGTGCATCCTTCAGAATATTTTTGCTTACTATTTCATCTCCTTAGGAAGAATATCTGCTAAATTGATCAACATGGGAATGCTGCAATGAACGTTTTACTTTCTGGACCTTCTAAGATTTTATGGACTTCATGGTAGCAGCCTTGATCCTTGGTCTAGAAACCATGATTCCTACCCAAAGGAAGTTTTTGAAGTACAAATAGATAATGACAAAGAAGCACCCGAAACATAGTTCAGTTTATTTCAAAATAGCTCAGATCTGTCTGGAAGAATCAGGTCAACTAAATTTAGCAGTAGCTTAGCAAATGTGATTCAGACTGGAATGATTCAGATAGATAGATAGATAGATAGATAGATAGATAGATAGATAGATAGA
>NW_020769373.1:2722612-2749684 GCF_900518735.1 Pseudonaja textilis | reverse complement strand
TTATTATTATTATTATTATTATTATTATTATTATTATTATTATTACTATTACAATGTGCAATAAGAGACAGAAAGAAAAAGATTAACTCAGAAGGCTTCAGTTTTGATGGAATTCTTTGTAGGGCTGAGAAAGATCCACTTTAAACTGAAATAGTTTAAACAGAACTGCAACACAAGACACGTTACTCTTTGGCCAGTGTCTAAGTTCACCCATCACTTGAAATCATGATGGATCGTGAGGCTGGGTGATGATGAAGAGGAAGGTGGAATCCACTTTCATATCAGGTGGAATCCACCCATTGGGATTTATCAACCATGATTCACACCTTAGCCCACCGAGGGAACCCATCACTGTGTACTAAATCAGAGTTTATGTCTTAATATTATGTGTGCATCCAGCTAACACATTTTCTTCCATCAGTCATGGTAGAACAGCCATGGATAGGCAAAATGTGAACCAAGCTACCCTCAAACCTTTGTTTTGTCCCTATAAAACAAGGGTATCCAAACTTGGCAACTTCAAGACTTGTGGACTTCAACTCCCAGAATTCCTCAGCCAGCTATGGAGACCTCTGCTATAAAAGATAGAAACTAAGGAACATCTAAGCAAAGAGCGAGAGGGATATACCAGAGTGGCTATAGAGTAGGACTAGGTCAGGATTAGTGTCAACCTTCAGTTACATCATGATTTCTTAGCCTTAGCTGATTTTTTTTTTTTAAACTCAGCTGCCCTTACAGGTCTATTTTTGTATGGAAAAAACTGTAAATAATCCCTGGAGGAAAAGCAAGATATACATCTCAACGAAGAAGAAAACGAGAAGTAGTCTCACAAATGACTGACTTGACATCTACTCACTTTTTATGTTCTGAGAAAAGATGTTGAAGCAACAGTGGAACGCTGCAAATCAGTCACGCCGACTAGGAGAGCCACAACAAAAGAACCAACCCAATAAGTCTACGTTGCCGTACAAGACATTGTTGCGTAGATGTTTTGTCACGGATAAGCAGAGGTCAGATAAAAATGGTGGCTCAGGAGCTAAAGATGAACCTCAGACTCTTTTCGAGAGTTGAATGAACTCAGCCAGTGGGTGTTTTCCAAGGCTGGTCCTTCAAATGCCTCCGCTCTGGTTAAAATAAATTCTTGTTTCAGGAGGGACTTCGGCCAACTGGCTTTGCTCCTTTACTTCTGCCTGCCAGGCATTTGGATGGCAGGTAAATGGCTTTATTAAAAGTCCATTTTTCCCCCTCCTTCAATCCAGAGCCAAATTCCCTCAAGGTGATCTGTTTGGATGGGACCTGATGACCAGAGCATTTAATGAAAAGGATTAGCGGGTGACACGATAGCAGTGTTCCAATATCTAAGGGGCTGCCACAGAGAAGAGAGGGGTTATTCTCCAAAGCACCTGAGGGCATAACAAGCAGCAATGGATTGAAACTAATCAAGGAAAGAAGTGAACTAGAACTAAGGAGAAATTTCCTGATTAATCAGTGGAACAAATTGTCTCCAGAAGTTGTGGGTGCTCCAACAACTGGAGGTTTTTAAGAAGAGGTTGGAGAATCATTTGTCTGAAGTGGTATATAGGGTTTCCTGCTTGAGAAGGGGGTTGGACTAGAAGGCCTCCAAGGTCCCAATTTTACTATTCTGTAGTCAGAGGTGAACCAAGAGACAGTGAAGCCACAACCCCAAACAAAGGATTTCCAGTTTACTTCCTAAAACTTTCTCCTCTCAAATATGCTTATTCTTGGTCGCTCATGGAGGGCTTGTGATATTATCTTGCAAAATGTAGAAAAAAAATGAGTTGCTGTGATCTTGAAATCTTAGTGACCAACTAAGGTGCAAAGTCAAAATTTCCTTAGAATAAATTCAATTAAAAAGAAAACAAAAATTGCTTTTCCAGAAATGAATTTTTCCAACGCCTCCTGTTGAAGGTCAATACACAGCCTATTCCGTGGGAAAAATTTTTGCAAGGAAATTATTTGGTATTGCTTGCCTCCTACTGGTCATGGGGAAAAGATTAACTGAGGTTAACAGGAGTTATCAGGCTGGACTCAAATAGTGCTAGAGCATACTGAGAGTGCAGTTGTTACTTTCTAGCATATTCTATATAGCCTTCATAGCAGTAATTTGGTCACCACACTATAAAAACGATGTTGAGACTCTAGCAAAAGAACAGAGAAGAGCAACCAGGGTGATTAGAGGATGATTGGAGGCTAAAACATATGAAGAACCGTAACAGGAACTGGGCTTGGCTAGTCTAGTGAAGAGAAGGACTAGGGGAGACAGGAGAGCAGTCTTCCAATATTTGAGGGGCTGCCCGAGAGGAGGAAGGGGTCAAGCTATTCTCCAAAGCACCCAAAGGCCAGGCAAGGAACAATGGATGGAAACTGAACAAGGAAAGGTTCAACCTGGAAATAAGGAGAAATTTTCTGAGAACAATCAACACATGGAATAGAAGTTGCCCTCGGAACTTGTGAGACCGTCATCACTTGAGACCTTCAAGAAGAGATTGGACTGCCATTTGTCAAAAATGGTGTAGGGTCCCCTACTTGGGCAGGGGGTTGGACTAGATGACCTACAAGGTCCCTTCCAAATCTGATTATCTGTTACTCTGTTTCCCTTCCCCTATTCCATTTTGTAATGAAGAACAAGGGGCATCTTCTGGTAGCTTCCAATTTAACGACCACAATTGAACCCAATTATTTTTGTTGCTAAATGAGACAGTTAAGTCAGTTAAGTAAGTCCGATTTTACGACCTTTCTTGCCACAATTGTTAAGGGAAGAACTGCAATTAAGGTAGAAAAAAATGATTGTGACTTCCCTATTGGCTTCGCTTGTCATGTCACAAAATGTGATCACATGACCCCAGGACACCATCACTGTCATAAATATGACTTACTTGCAAAGTCTCTAAAGTTAAATCACATGATCAAGGGGGGTGCTGCGAAGTTTGTAAGTGTGACACGTGGTCCCTTCTTTTTCAGTGCCGTTGCAACTTTGAACGGTTACTAAAGCAACAGTTGTTAACTCGAGGACTATCATTACAAGCATAATTTATGGTTGCCTCCATAGAAAAGATCTAATATCTTCAATGAACTGATCCATAGTGAAGGGGACAGCAGTTCTAATCTCCCCAAATATTTCATTTGTACAATGCTGTACAGAAATTTTAAGCGGGTAGGATATTTACTTCATCATAAAGACACTAGAGCTCATTATTTCACAAGCTCAGCCAGGATGTGAAATATTTTAATCAGTTAATGGTATTTCCTTCGGCTAACCTTACTGAAAAAACATGAAGTACAAATGCAATTGTCTCATGCACTAAAACATTTGGATGCATTAAAAAAAACCCAGATATTATACTACTGCCTCAATATGTACAACATCTGGGTATACACGAACAAATTAATTGGCACTTAGAAAAATTAATGTGGTGCAGTTGCATTCCAAATGCTACTACAAAGCATTCCAATGTTCACTTCCTCCCTTTTTTTAAAAAGAGGGGGTGTTATTATTACAGCAGTTGTGTATTAATTCCACAAGGTGGCATCTGGAGCATATATGTATATATATATATAAATATATACATTTAACCTAATGTAGCTGCAAACAAAAATGGATACAAGGTTGTCTTTCAAACATCAAGATAATAAAGGAATCAAAAAGTAGGTTTGTTTCAAATGCACCTATGCTTAGAAACCCACAGTTGAAATTGGTGTTGAGAATGTGCAATGAGGGCACTAAAACTTTTCAGGCAATGAAAAGGTATGCAGTGTTGTGTGTCTATGGCAGCTCTGATAACCAGAAGCCTATAACAGGCCTAAGATCATAGAGGAATGTTTTGGCTGTCAGATTTTGGGCTATCTAGACCAGGAATATCAAAATCTCGGCCCACGGGCCGGATGCGTCATGCACTGGCCATCGCCATGCCCAGTTTAGCAAAGGGGGGAAATCACGATATATCACATGACGATGCCGTGACGAGACGAGTTTGGCACCCCTGATCTAGACCGTCCATCGGTCCATCTTACACAAGAGCACTAGAAGCAAAGTTTGCCCATCTTCCGTTCTCCACCGGGTGGGACATGCCGATGACGCTCATTTACGAAAGGCCCCGAAGCTGCAAACAGCAACTATAAATGCAATAGTGCACAAGGCCGTTCTGTTCTAAGGAGGAGCTTTTCAACATCTGGAACAAAAAATCCATTTTCTTACATTCTCTGTAAAAATTCCTTATTTTGGAGGACGCCTTCTGGGAATGTATCAAAGGGTTATTTATTCCAGTCATTTTCTTTGCACATTGGAGTCTTTCAAAATGCCAGGCCCAATGCTCACGTACGTAACGGGAAAACCTATGAGAGGATTCAGCATAAATAAGTTTTTAGGCTGTAATTCTTAGGTCTGTATGCTTAAATCTAAAGCTTCTTCAATTCTATAACCCTCTTTTCTCTTACACCATATATAAAAGTTCTTCTCTTCTATCCCCAAAAGCAGTTAGTAAAGTACAAAATTTTTAATGTGGTCATCATTTTCCCTCAAAACCATGGATGCCTTTCCAGCATTCTAAATAAATTACACAGCCACAAAAATGATGAGTTTAATAAATATTAGTACAGAAATAATATAGGGTACCATTTTTTTTTCTCGTTTGAAGAAATTAAGGCTTCACACACACAATCTGAAAAATTTCCTAAAACTCTCAGTTGAGACGCTCTATGAGACAACTGCACTCAAATCACAAAATCTTTTTATTTTTGTTTTCCTAAAAATTGTGCAAGCCAATGCAGAACGTTAAGTTTGTTACAATGGCAGACGAAATAAATCCTGAACCTTGAAAGAGGCAATTCAGGTCAAGATAAAAATTCAATTCAGTTCTCGTGTGGATTCAAATGCTATTCTGTGTGACAATCTCAGCCCCAGGGGAAAGCAAGAGACGACACTTTTAATGTCTTGCTTACAACACCAAAGTCTGTGCAGACATATAGAAAACACGGCCTCAAAACGAAATGATTTCACTTCTGTTGAGTTCCTTCTGCAGGGCAATGGCTTAAAGTTCGCTTTTCATAGTACTGCCGGAGACCTTTTAGAGCGTGGTTATCAAAATGCCAGAATCACGATGAATGAAACAGAGAAAACAGAAAGAGCAAGGAAAGGGACGGACAGCGATTGCCATGTAGGTTTTATTGCACTGCACATTCGAAAGGGAGAATCTGTCAGCAGCAATGACTTTCCCTCCAACTGCAATATTAGGAAACAAGCTGGGAAGGTTCATTATATATCAAAACCACCAAACTAAATCTCATACACCACCTCTGATGTGATTATTTCAAAACGGAGACAGTTCCCAAGATTCAGCTGGCCACCAGCTTTCTAAACCCTGTTGTTTTATTCAGATCTCACCTCCACATAAACATTTGTTCTAGGATTAGAGCCACATCCTCAGATGACCCAAGAACGACTCCGGATGATGTATGGATGTGTCCTCGTCCTTATTCTCCACACCCCTGCAACCTGATAAAAAGATGGAGCTTGTTTTCTGATCAGTATCTCTTTCCACAAATTCTTTCAATTACTGCTCATTTCCTGCCCACGTTCCTCCATCTTACTGCTCCATCAAGATCGCCATTTTCATCTCAGTCCAAGCCAACTGGAGCCCTACGTGTTCTCAAACCACAATTTCCCAACTATGTTCTGAAGCTCGGAGTTCCCACAAATATTCCAAGGAAAAGCAGGATCGGTAGGAACAAGGAGGACATCCAATCACGAGTTACACAAATGAGAATTAATGCCATGAGTTGGTAGCCCTGCTGGGCAATTAGAAACCATTGAAAAAAGTTTTAGATGCCTAATTACTCTCTCCATCAGTTTCCCTACAAGCTGATCTTAAGAGACATTCAGCATCCATCATCCATCCTGAAGTTTTTTTTTTAACATATATATAAAACAATCTACTTCATAACATACAATCCGTTTCTACCTCATTCATGGTTTTCTTTTCTTCTCACCTCAGACATGCCTTCAGCTGCTGTCTTCAAAATGTACCTAAGGCAACAATAGCAGGTTTTCTTCCATACTGCAGAAAAGCTATTACATCTACAGTTCATAAAAATGCTCAATACAACATTGATACTTCAAACAAGCTAGTAATGTTTTGAACAGCAAGTCAAATGATTTAACTACATGCTGGCTCAATATAATCCTTTGAGATGATAAATGAGGCAGTACAATTTCTAAAGCACAAAACTGAAAGAAGTACAGTGTTCGCCTTCCATGTAACAGACAACAGATTTCATTTCCGTGGCATTCCCTGAGACAAAAAAAAATATAAGTGCACAATAACAACTAGCAACTGAGGTCGTAAACATGCTACTATTACATATGGTTGTTTATGGGGTACATTTACCCCAAATGTATATGCCGACTGATATGGGACAACTCGATGCAGCAAACTCACCATGGCCAACTCACCATGGAATAATTCAACAATTAAAATAATTCGAAACATATTGTAATTGTTGTCATCCATATTTTCATTTTATCCCTCCTTTGGCATCCTTTCTTTAATGATTCTATTCCACTACTTCTTCGACATTAGTGTAACTCTCGTCCTACGGCGAGTTGTTCCGCAGCAAGTTGGCCGTGGCAGGTGGTCATAGACCTGAAGACGCTGTCAAATCCACCCAATCAACATACAGTTCCTAAGAGTTCCCATTGGGAGAATCAGCTATAACCATAAAAGGCAGCCTATGCTGCTCGCGAAACAGCAAAGAATATTTTGATGGGATTAAACTTGACTCATATTCCCTTGGTCAGAACTGTGGAACAAACGTATTAGAAGACTGGATTGCTTGCATAATCCAAATTTGCCCTCTAGATGCGAAAGCATGCGAACACATAAACTATTACCTAACAGAACACAGAAAGATAATTTAATGGAGTGCTTTTTTGAATGATCTCTACGACAGCTCTTGAACCGATATGAATTGATCTCACCCCTGAATTGCAAGCTGACAGAGGGCCTTTCCCCCATCACTGGAGGAAAGGAGAATAGCCTCAGACCTTCCAAATAATTGGATACTTTCTGGGGGGGGGAAATTGACCAAGCAGCATGCAGAACACATGCTGAAAAGTTTCCAAAACGCATTTAGGAAAGAAAAAAAACAGGTTTTCAGGATTCTTTCATTATGGAAATCAAGCTTGAAGACAGGATTAACTTTGAAGATGGGCGTATCCATTGAAAGACATCATACTGGTTCATCCCACACATTCCCAGAAATGACTTTACAAATGGCATCAAATGCGTGGAACAGGACTTAGGAAGAAGTTGTGGAAGGGAGGACAATCTTGCCAAGGGAGGCCACTTCTGGAGCTCCTTCCGAGTACCGCTGCAAGGTTGCAGGATCATTACTCTTCCTTTTCCTGGGAGGAACCCGTTTGCTACGAAGAAAACAATGTGCATTCTTGGTCCAGGGTGACAAGGAACTGATCAGATATATCTGCATTGATACACTCAACTCAATGCGCTAGAGATGTTTTGGGATTCGTGATTTAGCTTATTCCAGGTCAAAATAAGAAGCAAAAAACCCTTGATGCCAAGGTCCTAAGGCTTGTCTTACAGACACAATGGATACAACGCTGGGAAACATACAACACCCAAAATATAGTCCTCGTTCTTTAGGCTGTGCAGGATCAGAAGAATCAGCAGAAGGCTCCAGAGGGGATGTAATCTTCGGTCTATGTAAACAGTTTTTTCTGAAACACAACCTAAACATTACAATCGCTTCATTTAGACTTTTTTTTATTTTTTTAAAAAAACAACACACACACACACACATACACACGCGCACATGTCCAAGAGCAAAAACACTTGAGTGTTTTAGCAACACAACACTGCACTGTAGAATGGTTCCGTTTTCCCCCTTCCTGTTAAAATAGCTGCTTCTTCTTTCTAGTTCTTTGATTTCCATACCCTTCGAAGCATCCGTTGCCAGCAACAGATGCGCAAGCTGAGAAGCCGACAGCTCCGTTGAGCTTTCTTGGGCCACAGTCCGCTATCCTTCCTCACGAGAATCCTCCAGGTCTACTTGTACAAACTCATCGTAGGGCTCTGATACATGCACATGTAAGCATCGCAAAGGAGCCTTCGTGCACAGCCTTGGATTCTCCTTGAGTCCAGAGAGTGCAATTCATCGAGAGACATTTTCAGATATTCGCCAACTTCTGGGCAGGGAGTCACTTGAGGGATGTTAAAACCATTTTGACCTCCTTGGAAGAGAAGAGAAGACATGGGATTATTCCAGCAGGACAATAAGACAGTCCAAACTAGATGGTTTTGAGATGAAGACGCGTCTTATGGAGATTCTCAGTTCATCCAGGTCATGGCTGTCCCAAAAATGCTTTTTTCAGGAAGCAACTGGACTTTCTGGTTTTTCTTTGAAGACGTTTCGCTTCTCATCCAAGAATTTTTCAGCTTCTTCAGAGCTGAAGAAGCTTCTTGGATGAGAAGCAAAACATCTTCAAAGAAAAACCAGAAAGTCCAGTTGCTTCTTGAAAAAATGCACCTTTGGGAGATGATGTAATCCCAGCTGAGAAGCATTCTACTTCATGCCAACTGAAATCTCCAACCTGTGTCCAAAATTATCCAGTTCAGAATCAATCACATGAGTTCCACAAAAAAGAAAGAGTGCAGAGAAGAGCAACGAAGGTTATTAAGGGACTGGAGGCTAAAATGTGAAGAACGGTTGAAGGAACCAGGTTTGTCTATTTTAACGGGGGGGGGGGGGGCAAGGATTGGGGGTGATATGTTAGCAGTGTTCCAATATTGGAGGGGCTGCCACAAAGGAGGCCAACCTGTTCTCCAAAGCACCTGGAAGGCAGAACAAGAAGAAATGGATTGGAGCTAATCATGGAGAACTAAGAACTAGAACTAAGGAGAAACTTCCTGACAGTGAGAACAATTAACCAGTGGAACTACTTGCCTCCAGAAATTGTGGGTGCACCAATACTGCAGGTTTTTAAGAAGAGACTAGACAACCATTTGTCTGAGATGGTTTAGGGTTTCCTGCTTGAGGAGGGAGTTGGACTAGAAGACCTCCAAAGTTCTTTCTAATTCTGTTATTCTATTATATTGTCTCTTTCAATTTTCCATATCTTGCCACCATCCAAATTCATCTTGGATGTGCTGGTAATTTTTGGAATTATCAAACATAAGCAGAGATTTAATTTTTTTTAATCTCCCCGGCCTTAGCCTACAGTGGGAGTCAGCAGCCCACGGCTCTGGAGCCACATGAGGCTCTTTGGGCCCTTTGCTCTGGCTCCCTGTTGGGTGATCCCACCACTGGCTGGCCCCTCCCCTTGCCCTCAACTCCCAGTCAATCCTTGCTTGGCCTGAGAAGGTAAAACACAAAAGACAGAAATGGGAGGGAAGGAAGGAGAGGCCCATTTGCCACAGAAAACACCGAGAGCCACAAAACCTGGGTAGGCGTGGTGGTGGTGGCGTCATGTGACTGGGTGGGAGTGATGTTGAGTTGGCCACGCCCACCGAAGTCTCGGGGCTCCCGGTGTTTTGTTTTCCTGTGAGAAATGGGTCCAAATGGCTCTTTGAGTGTTTAAGGTTGCAGACCCCTGGCCTACAGCAACAACCTAGCTTTTCTCAACAAGGTGCCCTACAATCTGGGGAACGTTGACAAAAGTGTACGCCATGGTTGAAAGACTGAGGAATGTGGTTTGAACCATGACACGAGGAGTCTCATGACCCATGTTAAATACTAAAACGTTTGTTAATTTAAGGCCAAGGCTAACAGTCGAGAGTTCACAAAAGAGAAAACATACCATCCCGATCAGCCATGCTATCAAAAAAGAGCCAAGACGAATCTTCCTTGCCGTATTTAACAAAAGCCACATAGTGGCTTGTCTCTATACAAAGAACGGCAAAGAGCTCCATCTTCTGACAAGGTATGCAGCTGTGCCTCCAATCCCAGTCCGGTAAATCTTTCGGAAGCGACACTGGGTTGAATTTATGACTCTGCCTTTTGGGGTGAAGATGAACCTATTGTGAGATGGAGGGAAGAAACATTTAGCAAAGGGAATTACATTCTTGCCTCTTTCTGAAAGAACCCAGTTCTCACACAAGACAGCAACGTCAAAAACTAATTCTTAGGTCATTTCGGAAAGAAAGAAAGAAAAAAACAACAACTTACCTGCGTATTGCAAGTTTTGCAAAACTGCTTGATTTTACCAGAGGAAATGTCTGAATCTTCGTAACATTCCCGACATTCGTACACTGCAAGTCCTCCGCAGATACGACACTGTCTCGGAGCTGCATTTTACAAGAGGAAAAATACCCATTGTGCTGGATGCTACCATTCTGTATAAACAGAATCCACACCTACAATTTCTTTTTAAAATAGAAAATCAAACATTTGAGTAAAAGAAAATTAGCCCACTCTATTCATGCACAGATACTACTACTAATTTAAAGAATGTGCCCTGTCATATTTGGAAGTTTTGTGTTCTTCTAGATTTTTCTATTGAGAATTGAACAGGTGTGGCAGATAGGAAGGAACAGGTGAAAACAAGAGGGGAAATGGGAGGAAAAAACCCTCACAATTTCTCCAGGAATTGTTGGAAAAATTAATTCTTGTTCGTTCTGCGTTGATACAGTGGGCGTGCAACTTAAACACATTACATCAAAATCCTAACAGAATAAAATAGCCAGCAGACAGGCTAGTAAAAGATTATTTCCTAAAGAGCTAGGATATCTGTATTCTTTATTTCCTAATGGCAGTTAGAACTTATTTATTTAACTTGTTATGAACAAAACTGGAGCAGTTTGGAAATCAACTATTGTTATGGCTCTGCTAAAGTCTGCAATGAAGATTTCAGATCCTGATTCTACTTGTGTATCTCCATTGAAAAAAGATTTTTATGGTGCACAGCAATTCCATTTTGCATTATTTTGCAGGTGATTCATTTTATTGTTGAAGGTATCCAGGTTCATCAAATGTCGTGGAATTCATTTCAACTGAAATTCAGTCTTATTGCACTATCATGAGGCATAATTAAACTCACTGTCTTCCAGCAGGTCTGTGATATTCAGTTCCAGAGAAGGGAAAATTTTGTTGAACATTTTGAAGTCCTTGCCAAATCGAGGCATCTGAATTATCAGACATGATGGGGCCTAGTAAAATGCAGCAGAAAAAGAATATATATTTTATCTAAGAGACTTCATTCTCTCTGTTTGTTTACTACATCCTGATGCCCCTAATGTAAAGTTTAAAAATAACTTTCTCAAAAGCAAGGAACCATAAAAACCTTAAGGCAGAGCTCTTCAAACTTGACAGCTTTAAGACTTGTGGACTTTAACTCCCAGAATTCCTCCTCCAGTCATGTTAGCTCAGGAATTCCGGGAGTTGAAGCCCACAAGTCTTAAACTTGCCAAGTTTGAAGACCCTTGTCTTAAGGTTTGGTATACATATAATCAGTCATACGGATTAGTCCTATCTTTGACTTAATCTAAAGCAAGGGTGTCCAACTTGGCCACTTTTAAGACTTGTGGTCTTCAACTCCCAGAATTCCACAGCCTCGGGATGTTGAAGTCCAGTGGTCTTAAAGTTGCCAAGGTTTGACACCCTGATCTAAAGCAAGAAGGAAACTAATGGGCCTCAAGGTGATGCTGAACTAGAACTCCCAGAATCCCTTTTCCACTGGCCAGTCACACAAGGCAGCAGTGAATTTAAACTGAGGAACATCTGGATACGTTGAGTTCCCCACCTATGCTTTAATTAATAAATCATTTGCACAAATAGCTCAAGCAAAGCGTCAAGAAGTTCTTCTGATATCTACTGAAGAAGCAAATCCCCCATTCATCATAATGAAGAATCACTTCCTAATCAATTAAGAATTTATTGAACTACTGTGGAGACACTTGCATGCTTCAGCTTCTCGCAAGCTGATCAACACCAGCCAGCAAAATGTGCACCGATTGGTAAAACTATAAAAAGAGGAATCTTTCTGCAAACCTCTGCAAATTTCAAATTGCTGTTGATGAAAGACCATTCCAGTAACTGCTGTATGGTAGGCACTCCAACTTTCTCATTCTTGTCCATAAAAATCTGATAGAAATAGCAGTCCTGAACTTTTTGCCCTGCCGATCTAAGAAGAGAGATACAAGTGTATTTGACAACGGGGACACTTAATATTGATTTTAAAAAGTACAATCTACTACTATTGCAACCAGATTTGTCTTCAAGGTTACAGCAGAATCCTGTAGTAATAGATTCCTGCATCTGGAAAGAAACCAGATGACTTAGGATTTTAAGATCCTTTCCAAACCTTTAGTTATAAATATAAGAATACATTATTATTTATTCATATATTTATAACAAATTACACACACTGCTGGAGAAAAATTCCAACGTGAGTCTAAGAGGTCGGAAGACTAGATTTTTGGTCCCAGTGACCGACCCCGATTTGATCCTGAAATAAATTATTCCCTAAATTGATTAAGAGATTATTTCAAAAGTGATATGTACCAGTCTGTGAACTATTAAATTTATATTTATATATATAGACTGAGTCTATAGGTAAGTGCTGCAAGTTGTAATTTAGCAATACTGAGCTGACCGCAAGTTTTCCACACCTGATGCTATTATAGCAGATACAATGTTGAGACATAACTGTCATTTATTTACCAGTGAAGTTAAGTAAGTGAGACCAGGCAGCAATAAGAGCTTTTGAAATATGCCCAAGTTCTCAAGATAAAGGCATAGCTAAATGTTCACAGTTTACAAAACTAAACACAAATAAAAGTAATGGAGATGCTTGAAGGGTATTCCCAGCCATAACTTTTTGTTGGAAATTATCCTCAAGATTGTAAATTATAGATAACAAATAACAAATGACAAATAACTCTTTGTCACTTTAAAAATTTTCTTGTGTGAGCCAAAGATTGTGTTTACCTTATTTTTAAGAGTGGTTCTACTCTTAAAATATGATGGAACAAAATATTCAAAAATTCTTCTGGATCTGAAAAAAAAAGAGAGTGTTTCATCAGGCTATCAAAGCACAGGCAACTAAAAAATAATAGCAAAAATACAAAGTTACAAAACCTGCCAGAAACCAAGCCTCAAAACTTGGTTTTAATAGCAATTAAAAATGTGAACTCTTAACCATACGTAACTGGGAAACCAATATTTTCTAGATTTGGGGATGATCTGACACTTGTCTTTAATCATTTTAAGAATCCACAGATGTAGAATTTCATTAATTTGTTATTTTAAGCACAGTCTTTTAAAAAAAGGACAGGCTACCAAATGAACATAAGGGAGTTTATTATGGTGGTGGTAAGATCTTATCTAGACTTCTGGTTTAATAACATGAAACTTCCTTTCAGTTCTTCCTCATTAACAATATTACAGAATGAACTTACCTTTTTCTTCAGACGTGAATCCTGATGCTGCTTCAACTTTTTCCAGGATCTTTCTCAGCTTCATTATTTTTGTGGCACACACATATCCATATCTAGAAAGTAAAAGATGGAAAGTCTGAAAAGGCATACCGAGCCCCCAAGAGGCAGAATCTAAAGAGGCAACATGGTCTACGATATTATCTACAACCATTTGAACTGCTGCCCACAAACCAAAAGGAGGAAACAAGCAAAAAGAGGTAAAAACCATATAAAAATTGTAGAGGGGCCTGAAGTGGTCGACTAAAGGGGTTTTCAAGCTTCTTGTTCCACCTTCCAGAAACCATTTCAAACATCTTCTTCCTGTTTGTGGAAGAAGCTTTTGACATTCCCCACCGAAGCTGGCATGTTTTTACAGGAAGCTCGTATGTACTTACATTCGAAGAGGATTTACGATCTCTGTCCGTAGCAATTCTTGAGTTTCGCTATAATATTCTACATCATTCTTCTCTTTGGGCCGGAGCAAGACTGTATCCAGGACAGAACTGAATGCAAACAGGCTGAAAGAGCAGGGGGGAAAAATAAGTTTCAAACTGGAAAGGAGAGAGGGGTAAAAACATCACCTTCCGGTCAGGAAGTGTCCCAAAATCTATCGCAGAGAGAGATGCTTTTAACGGATTCTGTGAGATTCTGACAAATACCTGTTTCCAGAAACAGCATTTACATAATCTGAACCTTACCAGCAACTAATCTCACCTTATAATACAAATTTTGCCTTAGAAAAGAGAATGAGAGCCATATCAAATACCAAAGGCTCAATCAGCAGAGAAAGAAACACTTAAATGGAAAAAAATCCAGGACAAGAAGTAGTTATTAATTTTGATTCTGTGTCTTAAACATGATGCCTTTCCCAGAGTGTAAACTAAACTCTGAGCAACTTACAAGGTTAAAAGAAATCCCTAATATATACAGTATTCCTCACTTAAGGACTACTCTGTTTAATGACGATTCAAAGTTACGAAGGCACTGAAAAACTTTGTAGTCCTCACATGTATGACTATCACAGGATCCCCACAGTCAAGAGATAACATCAGGTCACAAAAATATCATGTGCATGCCATTAGATTCATGTAACTTCGTTGAATTTTTAAAAAGGCATATCATGTGTTTTCTTCATCTCAGGCTTGAAACGCAGTTTTTTTTATTTATTTACCAGAATAAGGTGGAATCTAAGTAGCAGGAGTTATAATGACCCTGGATCCCCTTTTTCTTTCCGATCATTGTTTCTAATCCTTCTTTTTCCATTTTTGGAGGAGTGTTTTCTTCGACCACTTCACTGAGATAGCCTCCAAAGGCTGCAAAACAAGTCGGGAAATTAAAGCTACATCTGTTCTCTTTCATAATCCCACATTAGCAACAAGCACAATGGAAATATCAAAAGCCCATTACGTAGTCCAGCAAAGTCACAGAGGCCACCCACTTCTCCATTCTCGTGACCAACATTGTTTTGACGGAAACATGTACAGGCACTTATTTCTCACAAATGTGCACGCACACGCACACGCACAAACACACACACACAGACACCTTCCTTGATCATTAGAAATGTGGTTCCCCCCCGACCCCCAATTCGGAATTAAAGCAAAGCTGGAGAGAGAGAGAGAGAGAGAGAGAAAGGTGGACGATACCTAAGGAATTGCAACGTTCGATCTGATTGGACACCGGCTGCAGTGAAGCAAATCTGGAGTCAGGTCGACAGCTTTTCAGCTTGACAAAAAGAGCTTTCTTTGGTGCGCAGGTAAAGTAACGGGTTCCTTTAAAAGTCCCATCGGTGCAACCTGCACATTCATCTTCCTGAATAAAAACAAATAAGAAATCTGCACTTCTCTGTCAGTGCTATACACCTATAGAAACTTGTAGCGATGCGAGAAACCTCTCCGTAAAAACCTGGCTAAATGGCGGTCACAACGCTTACGCTTCCCAACCAACCCTTGAACAGCACAGTCACATCATCCCCACAAATTCTGACAAAACTACAAAGATTAAATGTGGCTCCTGAAGAGATCATGGTCTCCTTTGATGTAGTGTCTCTTTTTACATCTGTCCCTCCCCACTTAGCACAACGGGTCATAGAAGCACTGGTTCTTGACTTACAACCAGTCATTCAGTGACTGTGCAGAATTACAATGCACCCAAATGGGACTTATGACTCGGTTTTGAAGTTCCAAAGTCCAGACACACACACACACACACACACAATCATATGACATTTTGGGCCCTTGGCAACTGGCCTGCATTTATGGCTGTTTGCCTGCGGTCACATGACCCACAATTTCAGACACTTTTGCCGGAAACCAGTGTTTACTTCCGGTTTCCAGTAAAAATTTGCCCCACAGGAAACAATGGGTTTACTTAACAATGGCCGCAAAAAAGGATCATTAAAATCGGGTCTGATGGAGACCTATGTTATGACCATCATGATTTACAACCGTAATTGCAGACAAAATTACAGTCGTAACTCGAAGACTATCCGTACATCAAAATTGTGAGCTGGCTTCAGCCTGGCGGTAAGTTTGCCTCTGGCCTGACGTCAGAATCAAGCTGTAGCCAGGAAATTTAAGAGAAAGGCGATAACGAAAAGACCCTGCAGGGTAAGAGGTGGGCAGGAACTGCCCATGGGTTCTCAAATCTGACGGTAATTACCAGCTCAAGCCCGGCTAACACTTCATTGACCCCTGGCGGCTGGCCGATCCAACGGATTACTCCGTAGAAGGGAGGGTTCTCTTTCACTTCTGCTAAAGAGCCAGCTTCGAGGCCATGCATGTTGATGGGGGCTGTGGTGGCTGGTGGGCTCTCCTGGATTGGCCCAGAGGTCCCTTCTCCAATAACCGATTGAACCGATAAGGAGAGCGGGCTGTGTGATATAGAACTGTTGGTGGTGCTTGACATCTTGGTGAGGCTGAAAGGCAGGGAATGGAATCTGTTTTCAGAAGATAAACTATTCGACGGGGCAGGCTGCAGCGGTGGGGAAGAATTTCCAAACCCAGAAGAGGAGTCATTGAGTGATTTTGCAGAATCTTCAGCCACTGTTAGAATTGGAGGCAAGCAAAGAAATCGGCACAGATTACAAATTACAACTTATATTAAGGCACCCAAACGGATGTGATGTGCTTTTCATAAAAATGAGTAAAACGTGCTGGAATCTCTCTCTCTCTCTCTCTGACTAGATTCTATCATGGAAGAATAAATTGCTTAAAAACAGTTTACTGGCACTTGCTAAGCACAATGAGATAACAGGTAGATTTTACTAATACTATAATCAAGGACTATAACCAAGAATCTGAGCTTCTGCTATACCAATCAGCAAACTGAATAAAATTTTGTAAATAATTATTACAAAGTTTCTTAGTGATACATTGCAGCAGGTGACAGATAGTTCACAGCAATTCCAAACTTGGGTGGAAGAAACTGGGATCCTGGACTCATTCCAAATTCATACAGAATATCATGTGAGTTTGGTATATGCTCCAAATAAATTGGGTATTGTCTCTCAAGTTTTCTCAGACTCCTACAGTCTATGGCAGCTGGCATAGCAGAAAAGTTGATGTAACAACAACAAAAAAACCTTGAACATAGAAACCTTTGAAGCAACAATTCCATCTTGTTCAACACTTAAGGACTCTTGAATTTAATATTCAAGAGTTATTGTGTATTTTGTGTCCGCTATTTAATCATATGAGGCTTATTGGTCAACTTTAAGCTATTTTCTGAAAACTGCTATTTTAGATTGTGCAGGCGAAGGAATTCTGGGAGTTGGAATCTAGGTACCACACAGTTGCTGAGAAACAGTACTCTAGATCTTAGTAATCTGGGAGCCATGATTTACTGGGAAGCAAAAATGAAATCTACACCTCTTGTGAATTCGTATCAGTATCAGTATCAGTGAGGCCCTAATCAGTAGCAGAGTATCACAATCAGTAGCAGAGAGGCCCTAAAGGACACATTCACCAACTTGTCTCCTGAAGACACATAAATAAATCATGAGTCAAAGCACAGTGCATGAGGTCAGAAGCTGGTATAATAGCACATTACTATTTATAAGCCTCTTGCACACTCTGCCTGAAACCCAACTGGTTTAATAAAGAGTGTAAGATCAAGCTGTCATGTAATGTTGGGTTATTTTCTACCACGACTAAGAAATTACCATAAAACCTGGGCCAAAGAAAAAGTCTTCAGTTATCTGACAAACTACAGCCATGAACTAAGGAATGGGAGTTAACCAAAAGAGATTTGGGTTTTCCCCACCCTCTTAAAGCCATGCGACTGCTGCTACCACAAGGAATTGCTAAAAAAAAAAAAAAGTCAAGGGCAACTTTCAAAAGCTGTTTGTGATAAGTTGCTGGATCAAATGAGTGTGTAAAATAATTCCTCTGGGGTAGTGGATGATGGACTATGCTCATCTTGACTCAAAGCAGCAATACAAGGAAAGCTGCAGTTTGCGGAGAAAAAAGATGCATCAAAGTGCTTCCAAAAATATAACTCAATACAGTTGTCAGAATTCTCTGCATCATTACAGTTCATATTTTGTTACTACATCTGTGATCAAAATCCAGTTTGTTACCTTCATCAATATACCATGTATTTTTTGATTTTGGCTGTGCTTGAGAATCAACTGAGGAGCCATTTAAAGCGTAGAAAAATTCTGTTCTGTTTCTGTTTCCAGGATCAGACAGTGCACCTGAAAAACAGGCCATGTCAGAAGGGAAGAATATATACAAGTAAGCTTTGATGTTCTTTGGAAAGTCTGTAAAACTGCTTCAGAACTGCATGACTTTAATGGAAGAAACACAACTGCAGGTTATCTGGTCCAATCACTACAATACTGCATGATTTCATACTCCCAACCCTTTAAAGAACAGCTCTGTTCTCAGCTTACATCTCCAGCTATACACATAGTACCTTTTAGAAAGCAAAGCTACATCAGGTAACAATTCTGTTTCAGCTTAATGAAACTGTTTTCTCAATAATATCTGTAAGATTAATACCATATACGGATCACGGATTTCAGACTTAATATTTTAGAAGGAATGAACATCGGTGATTTAAAATTGCATGCCGCCAAATCCCAAAAACTCTTGACTCATACATCATAATCAACACTTTAAATGACTGAGATATGGACTGTTTAACTGTAGTCATTGTAATATTAATATGCAAGGCAGAAACTGCCTATGTCCAGTCTTGTTCACAGACTGGAAAGATCAGCGGGTTAGGAATGGTGCAACCAAACTTTCTTCACAAGTGGCTTTACATAAGTGTGTTGCAGGACCTTGGGATAATCCTAGAAATATGCACCTATGCAAAAGTTCTCATGATTCCTGCTGAAATTTGGACATCCTTTTGCAATACATCTAACCCTTCGACGTAAACCCCTTTTCTTGCTATTTTATAGATGACATTTGCAAGTAAGGAGCGATTTCGCTCCTTGTGTTTCATCTGAAGCACAGAAAATTCAAGCAGTGAATCCAGACGGTTCAGGGGAAAATGAATATATCCATTTCCATTCCTATCTATCTATCCTTTCTCTCTTACCTCTCTCTCTTACCTATCTGTCTGTCTATATCCATCTCACTTATCTTTCATCCAACCATCCTAGGAAGTCCTTTAAGTATCACTCCAAGGGCTCCAATCATAATTGGTGTAATAACACATTTATTTTTCCATTTATATGGATACCAATTAAAAATGCTGATATGGTCAAACCTTTATAAGGAATACAGTAAAGTACACATTAAATATCTTCACTGATATTGATGGAGAGACTGTTTTAGTAGTCACACTTGTCTTTAAATAGCAACATGAGGGGATTGCACGTGGCAATCCTCATTTAAGAAACAACACTAAGTTTCACTAAAATGTTGAGTGATGTACCTGTAGACTTTGGCTTGCTATGACCAAAACCTTTGTCACCACCACCTCTGGAAGCATAAGCAAGTTTGGGAGGTCTCCTGTCCTGACACACAGCCTCTAAAACAGAGCAGAGTTTAGATATTTCACAAAGTATAAGAGCACACTATAGAACAAATGTAATGTATTAGTTTCAAAACGTTAATCAAAAACAGGAGATGCATTATTAGACCTTCCTCAGGAGGCCTGAAAGTCCTGATGTATAAGATTTTACACAGAAAGATAAGCCAAACTGTAACATGATACCTCAATTATAATACCTGTCATAATGGAACTATAACATAAATTGCCATTCTTTAGGAACAATTTGGAAGTTTGTTTAAAAAAAAACAACTTAATGATTAAATAAGGACTTTCTCAGATGGCCATTGTTGGAACAGTCTGTCAGACTAATAAACCTTTATACTAATCCAGCTGAGCAATTCTAATGTTTTCTTACTCCTATCTGCATCTCATCTGTCTCAAATTCAACCAGTGAAACCTTAGGTTCCCTTTACACCTACAAAGCTTCTGTTTTTGTCCTGAGCAAGCCAAAGGTAAGTCTCCTAATCCAGCTGTCCTTTCCCTAGAAATATATGATCTGCGGTTCCAAAGATTGCTCACATGTTTTAATTTCCTTGGCAAAGCAGCCAAGTAAATAGTTTCATCACTAATGTCAAGTTTGAAAAACCAGGAAAGGGCCGTCTAGTAACTTAGATTCTATGGTTTCTTTCTAAGCAAATCAGCTAATCTCAGTAGATCCTATTCAAGTCACTATATTCCTCCAGTGCAAAGCAGTTGACTCATGCATGCGGTTTACAGTATTATTAAAGCTTTGTGAATAGAAAAACTGGCACTCTAATAATATGGAGAAAAGAACAGATTGCCTGTGGTTCCGAGCTCTTCGCACAAACACCAGCTCTTTTATCAGAGCATATGTGGGCATCTTTTGAACATATTCCTTTTAAATAAAGTGTAACAATACCATAATCCAGTACACAAATGCTGTACAAAAATTAGAATCACCTGGTGAGACCTTATGCATCATTTCTTTCAGGTTTTTAAGTGTTCTTAACTAGCCTTTAAATCATTATGCATAATTATTCACGAATGTGAACTGCAGCCGCATCATTTCTATTCAACACTGTTCCAGTTCCCTAACCCACACAATAACCTACTAAACAAAGACAATTTCTCAAGTAGAAAATTCACTGCCAGATAATGGGACTTTCAGTCCTCAAGCTTTATCATCTGGAAATAGTCGAGAAGGCCAGCATTCCATTAAGACCAATACATTTGCCTTACAACAGTTCCTTTTACTGACTCTTCAAAGTTACAACGGCACTGGGAAAAATTGACGGTTTTTCACTAACCGTTGCAGCATCGCTATAGTTACAGGATCAAAATTCAGATGCTTGGCAACTGACTCATATTTATTTATGATGGCTGCAGTGTCCCAGGGTCTTGTGATCCACCTTTTGTGCCACACTGACAAGCAAAGTCAATGGATTCACTTAACAACCATGATACTAACTTGGCATCTGCAGTGATCACTTAATAACTGTGGCAAGAAAAGTTGTAAAAAGGGGCAAAACTCACTTAACATCGGTCTCACTTTAGGAACATAAATCTTGGGTTCAATTGTTATCGTAAGTCACGGACTACCTGTAGTGCATTGTAGCAGCATCTCTTAATGAGTTTAGGGGGAAAAATACACGACATTTTAAAAATTCCGAAAACATTTCCAGAATTAAAAAATTACCAAGAAAAAACAATGCCCAGTAATATAGTAGATACAGAAATATCTACTTTAAGAATGAACCGCAAAGGCCAAATATAAAGCTACAACCAGACATTAGTCAACCTGCTAAAATCTGGAGACTCTTCTCAAAATCAAAATAAAATATTACCTGGGATAACATCATTGATATGCAAAAGAAGTGTGCTTTCAACACTTGCAAAACTACAGAGCTGCTGTCCATTGTATCTTCCATCCCAATTTCCAATTGGATTGTCCTAAAAAGCATTTTATAATATGTTTATTCCTTATAGCTCAAAAGAACAGCTGAATGCATTCAAAACCAGGATGTTATGTTACTAAAAATTTGCAAAAGCTATGCAAAGCTAAGGTTGAAAGCACAAGCCATCATGAAAAAAGATAGATTCTTGTAATGCTGGCAACCCACCTCTCAGACAAAAACACAAAGGATTCGTCTACTAATCATATGTCACAATTAAGAAAAAAAACCTCCCAATTACTGAAGTACAAAGCCCAATTTGTAAGCAATTTGTGAAGTTACACAAATGCAGCTATTCTCAATGGTTACTGAGAAAATAGAAAGGCTGACGAGAAAGGTAACTGTTTTGATCTTTCATAGTTCTAAGTGGAACCAAGTGAGCCTATGCAAGTATAACCCATTATGTTCAATGTGCAAACGGCGTTTTGCTACATCAAATACTTAAGGATATTTTCTGAAGTAGAACATTTGATTTCAATATTTTTACTGGAAAGCTATTGTACATTTTCCAATTATAGAAACAAACTTCAGGAAAGTGAGGAACAGCAAGTATTACTGAAGTGCTCCTGAGCATTACAAATTAAGAGGTGGAATTCAAATTCATACCAAAGAGTCTTTTTATATTCCTTCAAGAGGCTAAATCCGACACCTGTCACCATTTTTCTCAGAAAAGAACGGAGTTCAATAAAACATGCTTATCATTAGAATCAAGGACAAGATTTTCTTTTTTAACTTGGCAAGTCATTTTTGAACATAAAGTAAAGCCTGTAATCTTGTTCATTGTTTGCTGTCCAACAAAGTAATAATGTACTGTAAGATTCAAATGCCCTAGAGGAGATTCTCTGTTGCTATACTGTAATCCAAGAAGCATGATTTATCCCCCCCCAAAGCAAGTTAACATACATTTTATCTGATAACTAAAAAATATACTAGAGTGATTTACACATGGCAACAACTGCCATAAGTCGCTTTCAAGGATTCCACCCACCAGCAATATTGCATGTACTATTTTAAACACACATGCAAAAAATCATAAAAATCTTAATTTCTTACCATGTCCACTCCAACAACGTATCCTAAACTCTCGTTTCCTGGTATGACATCACAGAATATAACTGTCCCATACTCTATATTCTTCCCTATCTTCACAGAAACCCTGGAGTTGAGCTCCAAAGGAGGAAGTTCTACCTGCATTGAGTCAACTGGAGCTGCATAGTCATTCTCCAGTTCATTGTCATCATCGTCCATCAGTTCTAGTTTGTCTAGTGCAACAAACACTCCACAGTCCTCATCACATCTGAACAGCTGTTTGCCTTGGTACTGTCCATCAGTAAAGCCCTGACCACGACCTTCTTCCTGTATTTACAAAAGGAAAAGGAAAATGAATTGTGAAGTTCGGCCAAAGGTTGAGCTGAGGAAGGCCCCAAGTTTTATAACCTTCATAGAAATTGCAACTCACGGGAAGACCTTGGATTAGGGAGGCCTGTTCCATGCAATATGCTGAACCACTATAGAATCTGCTTATTTTTTTAGCTTAACAAACTGCAGGAAAATCCAGCAAAGGAGAAATTGAAATTTATGCAGAGATATTTATCATAAAAGCAACTCGTGTCTGGCACGCAGACATTCTCTCAACGCAACCTCCTTCAGCTACGTTGCAAGGATAAAATTGCATGGAGAACCATCCCACACAATCCTTCCATCCTAAAAGGAAGACAGGGATACAAATGTAATAAACGAATCAAACCTAACACTTTACGGGTTTTTAGAATGCACGCTCAGTGATACCAGAAAGTACGTTTCACCAATCTACATTAAAAAAAAAAAGACAATCCTTACCAGAAGCTCCACTCCGAAAAATATACCCGACAGGGATCTCTCTTGTATTAAGGGTCCTCTAAAGCGAACAATGCCAGGGTATTTCTCTTCTCCTGACCTCAGCTGCACTTTCACCGGGGAACCAACATCGATGTGGAGGCCCTTACGTAGCCTGCTTCTGCTTTTAAATATACTGTATCTTTCCTCACAATTGGTGATTGCCAATAGCAGCTCGGCTCTTTTTTCCTCTATATCAACGATCTCTTTCTCGTCGACGTACAGGACCACATGGGGCTGTTCCAAAATCTTGATTCCTATTTGTAGCTTCTTGTTTTTGGATGAAGGGTTGTTCCTGATGTGCCCACCACCGGAAGACCTGTCTTGAATAAACTGACCGATACTACCTTTGGGTATTTTTAATAGCTTTTGAGTCTGCTTGTCTATAATGCTACATTCCTGGAGAAGCAAGTAAAATATACGCTCTTCCCAATATGGAGAGCTCGCTTTCTCTTGACTCCACAAACCCGAAGTCATTGTGCTTCAAGCTTTGTAAAAAGATGAAAAAGATGAGTCTTCCAAAGAAACCTAGACAGGCAGCATAACTGTGAATGAGAAGGTTTTTTGTTTTTTAAGTTCCAGTTCCAATACTGACTTAATTTTCTTCATCCATGTCCTGAGCTAAATCCAGAATAGATGACCTGAAGCATAAAAATAAAGGAAAACATTATTAGAGGCTAAAGGATACCATAGTAAAAGGACAGGAAAACAAGACACTTTTGAAAGCAAGCATCATCACTAATTTTTATAGACCTATGACAACATCCAGCTGGCAAGAATGAGAACATGTTTAGACAGCTATAAAGGTCATGCTGAAGAATTTCTCTGCACAATAAAATTGACTGACTAATAGAGTCATCATCACACCATCGCCACCACAAAACTGACCATTTAGCTTTCATCTTTGCAATCCTTATTAATATCTTGAACTGAGTGGACAGCTGTTCTCACAAATAAGAGCTTTTTTTTCCTTTTAGTAATCGAAACATTTTTTAAGTTTCTTGAAAAAATAAAGGTAAGACAAGAGTTTTGTAATCTCACAATCTGACTATAGAGAAAAATCACCAAAATACATATTTAGATAGTACTTAGAATAACACATTTTTGGCAAATATGGTATCATGGATATTTATGGAAATATCTGAGTGGCAGCATGTCAGAATAATCTCTTAAGGAAGATATGCTTCCAAATAAAAATCAAGGTAAATAAGATTAGACAAAGAAATTTGTAAAGCTATTAAGCAATTGGAAAGTCATCAGTGTACTTCATAGTTTATTTATCAATAGAAGTCAAGATGCAAAAGAAGAATCACATCTGTAATCATTGGAGTTGAGACGCTTGATCATTACCTAAAATAAACTCTACAAGTCACTTTGATTTATCTTTCAGTTTAAGTAGAACTACCAATAACACATTATTATACAGCAGCATTTCACAAAAGCAATGGTTCTTTTCTTAAGTATGAGAACAAATAAAAGCATCTCCTCAATCTTGGGAACAGGAATAAAAAGAAAGAAAAGGCATAATTGAGAATGGAAGACTTTTCAAGGAAAGGGTAGTGTTACTTTTTGAAAGCCTAGGAGGTACGTAGACTTAAAACATCAATAATGAATAGCTGCAACAAACAGCCAGCTTCCAAATTTCATTAAAAGAAATAACCTTAGGGTGTAATGTTTGAACCAAAGATCAATATAGGAATTGAAACAAGGGTTCAATTATGAGCCTGGGAGGCAAAAGAATGGTTAAAAAAAGTTGTTTTTCCCTCCATGTCAAGCACAACTATCTAAATGATCCAATCATGTAAGAGGAAAGTAGAAGTCATTCTGAGAGCAAGGTTTGTTTTGTTTTGAGTGGTTATTTTACTTCCATAAAATTTTACAGGTTTTATACAATTGCAAGCCACCCAGAATCTGCACGAAGTTGACAGCATAGAAATGCTATGAACAAATAAGTGTCAACAAGTAACAACTGAGATACAGTGCACCTTTCAAGACTGTTCTATGGTGAAAAATAATCATTACTATACACAGAAAACAATGATTTCTAAAAAGACAAAATAACAGATAAAAAACTCTAGTTTCTTCCCAAAGAACTATTAACCAAAGTTTTGCCCTTAGTGTGGAAAACTACAGCTCACTGCTAACTTTGTGGTTCAGTTTGACTTATGCAAAGAGACTCCATGGGATCATAAGACTTGCATATACGTATTTAAGCTCACTAAATTAAGACATGAACCACTTCAGTCTGAAGTTTCAGCCTGAGCAAACCAGTGACCCCATCCTGGCTTATGTTGCAAAAACAGATTCTAGTCCACAAAGGCTTCTGCCACAACACAGCTGTCCTTTTGTGCAGGCTAACTCACAATGAAGCACGACTGAACTTAATAGGCTTTATTCCAGGATAGGCATGATCGTGATTTCCCTCTAAATCTCTTCCTGTTAAATGATATTGTGGTCTCAGTATTTGTTTTCTGATTGCAAAAGACAAACCCAAGAACTCTGATGATGTAATACAAGTACTATAAGAAGTATTTTTATGGTATAGACATGCACATACACAAAATCCACTGTTCTATAGAATAAACATTTTACAAGGACGAAACCACAGAACCTTTGTCTATTTTTAAGTATAAGAAATCCATAGAAAAGTTAACAACTTTCAGAGTGAAAAAAATCTTAAGATCCTGCCTAGAAGTAAACAAGACTCTTTTTTTGTTTCATCACCTTTAAGAAAACAAATGAAAAATGATGTGTTTATCTGGCATAAATACATACACACAGAAACACACATGCACATATATATTATACGTATATGATACACATATGAACAGATAGAGGCACATAGGTACATATACACATATATTCTCATACACACATATACAAACTTTGGGCAGTTTTGTCAACCTGCCTAGGACAAAAGGTGGCTCCCTAAATGAGAAAGTGAAACCTGAAAGGGAAGACAAGGGGAGGAGGGAGAAAACTTTCTCTGAAATTGTACACAAAGCATATGCTAAACATTTTATGGAGCTCCTTCTATGTCTCAAGCAGGTAGGTGTGTGTGTGTGTGTGTGTGTGTGTGAATATAATGAAGAAGCCACTTAAAGGAAAAGAGTCAATGAGGAGGGGGAGCAGCTGCCAGCACCATCGTAACAATGTGAAGAATAACTTTGCCAACTAATTGCAAAAAAGTGAAAATTCAACATGAAACGAACAACAGCAAATGGTTGCCTTTGTACTGAAAAGGATAAAACAATTAACTGTTTGATCAGAGGCTCAGCAAAATTTCACAAACTAACCTCAAGCAACCACATGACCAAGTTGCAGAATTATTCATTGGAAACTTTGCCAAAAGTTTTAATTTGAATATAGCTAAGAAGACAACTTCCTGGGACCCTCAAGTTGAGGTGGTTTTGGAGAAAAAACAGGTTAAGATCTTATGGGACTTTCAAGATCCGAATAATACTAATAACACATCTTTGTTCATCACATGCCAGATAGAACAGTTAATGTCAAGAAAGCCTGGTTCGTTGACGTTGCTATTCTGGGTCATGCTAGGACTGAGGAAAAACAATTGGGGGAAAACTTACAAAATATTCAGACATGCAGATCGAAGTTGAATGCTTATGGGAAAAGAAATTTGTTGTTATATCTATTATGATTGGAGCCCTTGGAATGATACTTAAAGGACTTCCTAGCATGGTTGGATGATAGATAAGTGAGATAGATATAGACAGATAAGTAAGATAGAGAGGTTAGATAGACAGAGAGGGGGGCAGGCATAGATAGATAGATAGATAGATAGATAGATAGATAGATAGATAGATAGA
>NW_020769373.1:2696326-2720271 GCF_900518735.1 Pseudonaja textilis | reverse complement strand
TGTCCATCTTTCTATCTACCTACCTACCTTCCATCCATCCATCCATCTATCTATCTTATCTATCTTCCATCCATCCATCATCCATCTATCCATCCATCCACCCATCTATCAGTATCCATATAATAACAGATATAAAATTGTGTGTGTGGATGGATGGATGGATGGATGGATGGAGAGAGAGAATGAAAATAGATGTAATTTATGTGTTACACTAAGTCTTAGATGTAGAATAACTATTGTCACTTTGAATGTACACTAATTGGCAAACATTAAAATGAAATTTTGTTGCATACAGCTCTCAGTGGGTCTCCAGCTCCAATATACACCACATTTCTGTTTTTAATGGGATTTTTTTAAAGCAAAGATTTATTTATTTATTTGATAGATATTGATGGCTACCTATCTCATACACATGGTACTGAAAAAAACCACTGTACAAAACCGAAAAGGTTGGAGACCCCTGATCTAGAGTTTGCACAAGTCACTCTCTGCTTGTCCTTCCTTCCTTCAATGAAATTGACCTATGGCAAAACTGTCAGTCAATCATCGTTCGCTTCCTCCAGCTTCAAGCTGACTAATTGCTGAGTGTCTCCATATAAATGAGAGAAGGTATTTTTTTCCCGTGCTCTGTCCATTTGTGCATCTGCAGTTGGGTCCCTGAGTCTGTTGGTTCTTCTCCCCTGTTGTGGTTCACCAGCAGCCTGTGCAGACGGCAGCGGAATCAGACAGAGGGGAATAATGCGGACCAGTCCGGGAATCTGGAGAGGACTTGGACGATGGTCCTGCATCTGATACAGAGATGGGGCCAGGACCATGTGAGAGTGTGGTGCTGCCTTTGGAGCCTCTGGAGTCTGGCAGCAGCAAGGCAGAGGACCCAGAGGAGCCTGTGTGTATGTGTGTGTGTGTGTGTGTGTGCACAGAGCTGCTAGAAGGCAAGAGCAACTGAGACAAAAGGGGCAATTCAGGAGTAAGCCTTGGAGGTGATTGCCCCTCCCATAAGGTATAAAGGACAGGCAAAGGTGACGAAACCTTTGCAGGAAGCAAAGTGGTCTGTTCGGTTCAGATTCATTCTTGAAGCTCTTTGTACTTCAGTTGCTTTTTTTTTCTAGTTCATTGGACACTTTTGTTATCGGCAGCACTTCACAGGAAGGAAAGGTGGGTGCTTATCTCGAGGGACTGTTTGACAATTCATGACCCGCTGGGAATGAAAATAATTCCCAGTGTTGCAATAAAACAAGAAGAGAAGGTCTGGGAAGGAGAGTTGAGTGTTAGAAAAAAGCAAAAGCAAAACCAAGAAATAAGCAAAAAGTCCATAGAGATTCTCAGTCCTCCAGGTCATGGTTGTCCCAAAGGTGCTTTTTCAGGAGGCAACTGGACTTTCTTGTTTTTTTCTTTTTTCTTTTCAAGAAATAAGCAATGACACTGAAAGGTTGCTAAGTTGCCGTGGCATCAGCCCTCTATTGTACTCGGAATCTCTGCATAGCCCAACAGCTATCGTAGTTACCACGCATCTTGCCCAAAGAGTAATGGCGGTGCCAACAACTAGCTATGCTGAGAAAATGGAGAACAGGAAAATGACGGAAACTTCACAATCAGGAACAAGAAGCCAGATCTTGGGAAAAACACATCATGGCTGCATCTGCAGGAGGCCAGGATATGGAAAAAGAGAAAAAGATAAATCTCTTCTCCCACAGGAACTCTTGAAGTAGAGATATCTCAAGAAAACAAGCAAATGAAAACTGGTTCTGGGATGGTATTCATTGGACCAGGTTGGTCATCATCCCCAGAAGAAAAATGTTTCCAGCACAAAGATTGGACTCAATGGCAAGCCTCTTCTTACAAAATTGAGTAATTATCATGCAGTTAAGGGAAAGTGGTGGGGTGGAAACTAGAGGTGGAGCTCTCGCCTCACAATCAGGAGGCGGTAAGTTTGATCCTAGGTAGAGGCAGGTATTTTCTCTCTCTGGGCACGATGAGGATATATCTGCTGAACAAAACTCTGCATCGGTGACAGGAAGGGCATCTGGCCATTAAACGATCTGCTAGTTCCATTCAGTTGTCAGACGCCGCCCCGCATGGGATTATGGGCTAATTTAAATGATGATGATCATCATCATGGGGTTAAGGGGTTTCCATCATCTCAGAGCTCCTTCCTTGGTGAAGCTTCACCTTTTCAACCCTAGCTTTAGAAAGATGCTACTTTGCTGGCACTTCTGCACCAATGTGATGCCAATATGCAAATTATTTGGAACAATGCACACAGAAAGCATGAGCTGAAAAGTGTCACAAAGGCAACCCCAGGTAGCCCAGGGTCATAGAGGTGGGGAATTCATTCAGGTATCTCCATCCAAGTCAAGAGGGACCTTTTGGTGTCTAGTATTAGGACTTAGTAGATTTGACCACAAGGTGCAGCAGTCTTGTTCTCAGGTGCCTTTTCCAAGAGATCTTGGTGCTACCTCAAAAGCTCAAACAAATGAGGACAGCGAAGTGCTGGAGATGCTTCCATGGAACTATTTTATGTTGCCTTCGCTGTTTTAGGACGAGGAAAAGGTACCCATTCTTCTTTCTGTTCTTTGGCTTGCTAAAACAGTGTTGACATGTAGGAACCATTTGGAGAAGCTTGTATCTAATATCGGTTTTGGATTCTAGATGAAAGAATCAGAGTATCTAATCCAAAGGAGGGTTCTAGACCAACCTGTATGACATTGTTCAAGTTGTTATTAATGGATTTCCAAACAGTCCATCAAGCAATGATACTTGGAAAGGGCATCAGTAAAAGAAATAATATTGTAAAATGCTGTCAGATAAAAGGTTTGTTTGATTCCCAGAGTAAATGTGAGGATTTCCTTAAGTGTCATGGGAAAAAAAAATCAAAATATACAATTCCAAAGATGTTTCCACAGTTTTCAAAATACTGAGAAGCATTGCCCCCTTTTATTGAAATAATAATACGCAAATATTTTGTTTTGTTTTGTTTAGGAAAGCAATCAAGGATGCTATTCCCCGTAGCCTATAAAACAATTCAGAATATTCTACATAAGAATATTTTCAAGGGTTTATCCCATTCCCTGAGGGCCGTTGGCCAATCTATGTGGGACAGTCTGAAGATCAGTTCTCCATCTGATGAAATTATTTGCTTTTCCTGCAGTTCAGTGGAAAAAATCCTGGAGTTTTCTGGAGCCAAGTGGTACACGCCAGGTCTGGAACCAGTGATAGTCCACGACATCTTATCAGACAGCATTCCGGACAAGGACAACGATTGCATGGAAATTACCGCGATGATGCATGAAGCGAAAGAAAATGGCGATCTATTGAATGGCGCTTCAGACCTGAATCTAGAAGATGACTCAGATCTGAGCAACATGCCGGTCGATCTCCAAGACTACCTGGATGAATGGAATGGATATAGTACATTTCCAGGCCGTGACCTCCAAGCTGATGAGACAACAGTGAACCTAATGGATCAGATTATGCAAGGAGAACCTAAAGAAAAAGGAGAAGAAACTGGACGTCATTCTGGACCACCTGGAGAAGAATAAGAAATGCAGGATGAAGGACAAATCTACATGAAGTATCAGGCCTTGAAGAATAACAAGAAGATTCTTATGCAAGCTATTTCCTTTGATTCTGAGAAGAAGGGATCTTGGCTTATAAACAAGACTTCAGATTTCGAAAGCCTGGTTGGTTAAGATCCAGAAAGTCTTCAGATCTTCAACCTAGAGCGAATCCCAACAAACTATTTATTTGATTATATCAGCAAGGCATTTTTCATATCTGTTTTTTTTAAAACACTGACGCTAGAGCGGGGATAGGTGACTTTTTCTGCAGAAGGTCCTGTGTGGGTAGACCGTAATCAGTGGGTGAAATTAACTATGGTCTCTTTGCACTTCCTTATCCTTCTGACATTCGTTTTTCCCCCTTTTCTTCAGAGCAAACTGGTATGGATCACTCTCTTCAGAAGTCTAAACTTTGACTTGTAGGCAGCTTTGGAAAGAGGTACTTCTCAGGATGCAGGTTATGCCCCCTTAAAAGATAGGTATTCTTTGCAGATTCTGGATTTCTTCACAAAACCTTGTCGACTGATGATTGTGTCGTACTACATTTCTACCTTGTTTATTTCCTTTTTTTGAATAAACATTTTAAAAAACACTTGAATCTGTCTGTTTCTTTAAAATGCAAGGAAGGTAAGTCAACGCTGAAGAATTCCACAAGAAAAGAAAGGGAAGAAATAGAATACCCCTTGTCCTCGTATAAAATATTGATAAGGGCAGTAGGCTTCTATTCTATCAGAAGATTTGAAACTGTATTCTTTAAACCTGAATGGATGCTCACCTCACCTCACATGGTATATTTTAAAAAAAAAATCAAGCATCTTTTAAAATGCGAATCTGTTTTCCAACTGAGGTTTGGTGGTGGGAGGGGTGTTTTATTAGACATTATTTACAAAAAAATTAAATTGCTCTACGTCTGTAAACAGAGTGACATAAAATAGAAGAATGCATCCTGGCTCATACGCAATGATAGTTCATCATTTTCGAAAGCCCAGTTTGTGGAATAAGGGGAGTGCGCATATGAGATCTAAACCAGTGGTGGGGTTCAAATTGTTTTACTACCATTTCTGTGGGCATGGCTTGGTGGTTGTGGTGTGGTAGGTGTGACTTGGTGGGCATGGTTTGGTGGGCGTGGCAGGGGAAGGATATACTGCAAAATCTCCATTCCCTCCCCACCCCACTAACCTGCTTTCCAGCTCCCTTCTCCTGGGCAGGGCAACCAAAGAAGACCCAGCTGATCAGCTGGGACTCAATGGGAGGCAGAGAAGAGATGGGGTTGGCAGGACCAGTCAGAGGTAGGATTTGCCGGTTCTCCGAACTACCCAAAATTTCCACTACCGGTTCTCCAGAACTGGTTAGAATCGGCTGAATGCCACCTCTGATCTAAACCATATTCTTCAGCTGACAAATTGTAGTATTTGAAGTCACCTAAACTAACCCCCCCCCCCAAAAATAATAATAATCTGTGACCCAAGCTCTGTTTTTGGTGGGCTTTTATTTAAAAGTTTGAGGAACCAACTTCAGATTCCTTTTCTTTGAAAAGTTTCTCGCTGTGACTTGAAAAAATGATTTGCTCTCTCAATTTTTAAGGGTGCCAATCATTCTGAATTCTGCAAAATGAAGAAAGTCTCCCACAATCATTTTTTTTTGGAGGGGGGAAGAAATCCTTTAGGCCCCCAAGTCTCATCTTTCGAAAATTAATACCTCACCCCAACATCAAACAACCTATTTCAAGATCCTGTAGGCCATCACAACTGAAAAAGAATCATGTTGGACTGGAAATTACCCGCCAGAATTCTCAGAAATTTAAACGACAGTGCAACACTTCTGGTAGCACAATTCTATTATTAGATGGTAGCAGCTATTTTAAACCATTTTATCTTTTGCTGAGAGATTGGATTAGAGATTGGTAAGTCAGAAGGTCCTGGGCTACTGGGTTTTTTTGTTAGTTTTGACAGGAAGCAGTTTGAATGTTATATTTATAGTCAAAAAGCTGTCTGCTCACATACCAATAGAGCTTATTTCAACCATGGCCTAACTGGCAATAACTGATAAATATTAATCCTTTAAAAATGCAGACACTGAATGGAGACTGTTTCCTTCATTTCCATTTACTTTAACAAACTCAAGGGGACCTGAGGCATCTGGGAAATTGTAGCCTAGAAATATCTCTCATTGGTGACAACCCCATTCTGAATTTTGATTTTCTGACTTGGTGAGAAATCTGACTTGGTGAGCCTTTGGCAAGACGTAGATGGTCAAAGAACAAATGGCAATCTAGAAATCAGAATGCAGAATAACAAAGTTAGAAGCGATCTTGGAGGCAGAAGACCTTATTCCATTCAGATAATGGTTGTCCAATCTCTTCTTAAAAACCTCCAGTGATGAAGCACCCATAAAACCCTGAAATATGCTCCAAATTCTATCATCATCATCATCAATTAACGGTGATGAATGTAAAGTATTTCCATTCTGCCCTATTGTTGAGTTTTGGAGCTGCTTATACAATATTTTTGTTTTCAAAGACCAGTAGACACAATCTCTAAGAACAAAGAAGCCAAAACATCTCATGTGAGATAAAGTGATATCAATCCACTGATCTTTAAAAATGTTTTCAAAAATCCATGTGCCCTTCCTCAGTTTGTAGAGTCCTGGTTCCTAGCTCAATCAATCCAGACATTTCTGGCGGAAATTTTTCATGGAAAAGTAGGAAAATAAGTATCCGGGGCAATCAATACATATCCCAGTTTCACTATTACACACAGATATTTGAAGATTGCTATTCTCAACACTGACTAGATTATTGGGAGTGTGCCAAGATCTTGTCCTCATATGAAAGGAACCATATCATATTTCAAAAGGTATCATATTTCAAAAAATTCAGAGTCCTCATGCCTTTTTGTAGCAACCACCTTCTTAAAACAGCACAATGAGATTAAAAATGAGGAAGCTCAGCTAAACTTCCTTCGTTAGAATAAAATAGAGAAGTTGACAAAGATATCTAAAGTGAAAGTAAATGTTTATTTGTCTCTGGAGAACTCAAAAGGAAGCCAGAAGGGTAGCTATCACCGCATTTTAGAGGCAAGAGCCTCACAACGTAAGAAATCATTTCCAGAATTCTACCAAGTCAGGATTTGGTCTGTCTTAATTAAGAGTAGGTAAGTTTCAGACTGGTGGGGTATGCTTGCTTGTGATTTTTGCTTAGGACTATATTTATTCCTAACTGTATTGTTTGTCCTGTTAGAGAGGACAGTAGGCTACATGGTTTTGAGAGAGCTCTACTGCACCTTATGCAACCAAATCTGGTGAAAACATGTTTGAAAAGCTTCCTGTGGTATGCTGTCAGATTTCTCAGGTAGAGCAAACAAGAAACATGTCCAGTTGAGATATTTCTACTTTATTGTAAGGCTACATTAACTAAACCTTGAAAGCCTGATAGGAGAAATCTCCCGCCATCTCTTTGATAAGTTGGGGAGGCTTTTTTCTTATCCCTGTTATGCATCTGTGGGCCATGTCCCCTCTTATCTGTTCATTCCCTAGATAGCTTCTCTTCCCTCCACCTTTCTAGGTCATTCCCACCTACCATTATACGTACCAATTACATTTTTCCCTGGAAGCTGTGCGATGGATGAAAACCAGTCCTACTCAGGAGCAAAAGAAGGGCAGGAAGACTCCACAGAGACATCCAAGCCTCACAGAGTCCATTCTGGTGACAAGGACGATTATGAAGACATGAATTCATGTCAAGCAACCCAGGAAGCAAAAGAGACCACCAACCAACCAGGTAAGCCATTTTATAGGATAGGCAGCTTGCTGCCCTCCAGATCAGGGGTCTCCAACCTTGGCAACTTTAAGACTTGTGGACTTTAACTCCCAAAGTTCCTCAGCCAGCAAAGCTCCGGGAACTCTGGGAGCTGAAGTCCACAAGTCTTAAAGTTGCCAAGGTTGGAGACCCTGCTCCAGATCGTTTGTATCCCAAATCCCATCAGCCCCACCATTGGAGAGGCGCTGCTAAAAATTGTGATCCAACACAACCACCTACCTGTGGTTCTGAATTCAGTTGCCCTTACTGGTTCATTCTGATTCTGAATTTGAATGGACCGGCCTTTTTACAGGGATGTCCATGTATACACTCCAGAAAGTTCAGATTACAGTGAATGGGGATTTGACAGAACTGAATAAATCCAGAAAGGGAAAAGATGGGGGGAGGGGTCTTTTATCCCCTTTATTATTTATTTTGACGTTGGAACTACTGAACAGGGACATTTGATAAGATAAAAGAGTAAAACAATTACAAATTAAAACACATCAAGTATAAACTTTGTGCTTTGGTTGATGACTTGGTTTTGGTTTTGCAACAGCCGCTAGAGAATATTGAATATGCTAAGAGGAAGATTAAAACATTTGGAGAAATGGCGGGTTTGAAAATATATAAGAGATGATGATTCTGCTCAATGTACTGCATTGCATCCAGCAATCATGGACTGTTAACTGTGGCTTAACTCAATGTAGTCTATACAATTTTCCCCTAGCATTCCAAGTTAAAATTATTTCAGTGCTCTAAAGATAATAATATGAAATATCTTTATTATGGCCTTTGAATGGCCCTTACAATAAGAATACAGTAAAAAGGAGAAATAGTTTAATACGGCAATTAGTTATCAGGGAAGAGGCAAAATAGTCATAGGACAATAGAACAGCCTAGCTGATGAAAACTTTTCCACCATTGTGTAACTGGGGGAAAATATTTGGCCTCCTGATATGCGAGTATAAGGTTAGCATCCCTTCAAAAAAATAATAAGCAGAATTGAGAATAACTTTATTTTTATTTTGAATGTACACTCAACAGCATACATTAAAATGAAATTTCATTGCATACAGCTCTCAAAGGGCCACTACCTCCAATATAGTCCACATAATTCATGGGTGGGAGATGGAGGGTGATTTTATTATATTAATTTATTTGATTCTTCTTACTAGTTTTACTGTTTTAAATGTGGTTTTACACCTTGTAAGCTGCCTTCGGTCACCATGGGCAAATAGGCGGCAATATAAATCCAATAAATAAAAATAAATAAACATTACAAAAAGATAATGCATATACTGTACCCACACCCCCACATATATTACATGACACAGAGAAACCACACAGTCTACTTCGGATGTATACATGTGCATGGAGAGAAAAAACAACCTTGCGAGTTTACCAGATGGATGGCATAGGGCGGGGTGTTAAACTCAAGGCCCACGGGCCGGCCTGGAAATAGCAAAGGACCAACCCGCAGTGCTTCAGCCAGTGAAAATGGATCATGCCCCCCCCCCCGGCTCCATTTTCACTGGCAGAGGTCTATCGAGACAAACAAACAACAAAACAAAAGGAGAAATGTTTTCCCTTTGGCATTTGACCATGCAGGAAGGATCAGGAAAGGAGAAAGGGAAAAGAGGAAAGACAAAAAAAAAAAAAAAGAAGGACAGATGGGAAGAGAGCAAGGAAGGAAAAATAAGGAAGAAGAGAAAGGAAGAATAAAAGAGAATGAAGAAGGAAGGAAGATGAAGACGAAGACGAAGACGAAGGAGGAGGAGGAAGAGGGAGGGAGGGGGGAGGGAGGGAGGGAGGGAGGGAGGGAGGGAAGGAAGGAAGGAAGGAAGGAAGGAAAGAAGGAGATTATAATGAGAGTGAGCGAGGGTCTCAGGGAAGTCCTGCCTTAGGACATGGCCACCACAGGTGCCCCCGACATGAGTGATGTCAAGCTGGCCATGCCTATGATGGCCATTCCCACCCCCAGTCACACCCACCCACCCACCCCAGCTCTCCGAGGTCAAACAAAGCCCTGATGCACACTGTCTATAATCCATGCCTCTAATTTTAGATGAGAAAAACCCCAACTCTTCCATGACAACTAAAGAACTTCAGGAATATTGGCGGAAGGAGAAACAAAACTGCCGAGAAGTCAAGGTGCTTTTTGAAATCCCATCAGCCAAAATTGTAGAGAAGGCTTTCTCTAAATATGTGGTAAGTTGATAAGCTAACGAAAGAGTGATCGTGGTGGAGGTGGTGGTGGAGGAGGAAGAGGAGGAGGAGGAGAAGGAGAAGAAGGAGGGAGAAGGAGAAGGAAGAGGAGGAGGAGAAGGGGGAGGGGGAGGAGGAGGAGGAGGAGGAGGAGAATCCTAGGGCTTGAAGCAACCTGTGTTGACCTAAGATGGCTCAGTTTTCTAGCTGAATAAATTCCCTTTCATCAGTTGAGTCAATCACTACTCTAATAACTTCATTTGGGCTGGATAGTTTCATTTGTTGTATTAAATCATGGTTAAGAATGTAGTGGTTAGGTTAACACCACATTATAAGCCACAAATATAGTGATTATAGCAATTACTGGATTAAGCTACATTGCACCTTAGCACAAGCATTGTGGTTTTGAATAGGGTGGTACCCCAGTTGTAAACTATAGGTTGCGGCAAAGCATTATGTGTGACCCAGTAATTCACACAAAGCACTAAGCCATAAGTACAGTACTTGGATCATGGATTGTTGAATAAACCATGGGATATAAAAACATATAAGATTAAACCATCCATCATGGCAAGAAGCAGACACACTCTGCTAAACTAAAACTGCAAATATTAAAAGTAACACAACCCATGTTCAGAGTATCTTCCAGATGACTGTGACTCCCTTTCCATCCGACGTCCCTAAAATATTTTGCTTGTGTATCCCTTCTAGAAGTACCAAATCATCATCATCCAGACTGGCAGCTTTGACAGCAACGTATCAATGATTGAACGCCGATATTCTGATTTCGAAAAGCTGCACACAAGCCTATTTAAAGAGTTTTACGATGAAATGGAAGACCTTGTCTTTCCCAAAAAGATCCTGACTGGCAATTTCATGGATGAAGTCATCCTGGAGAGAAAACTAGCTTTCCAGGATTATTTGCGAATTCTATACTCCATGGAGTTCATCAGGACATCGCGAATGTTCATTGACTTCTTAACAAGGCCTGAGCTGGAAGAGGCCTACAGCTGCCTTCGAGGAGGACAATACACCAAAGCTTTGGAAGGTCTTCTGGAGGCCGTAGCTTTGCAAGAGAAGCTCACAAAACACAGGCCCATTCAGTTGGTTCCCACCCTATGCGCCATCCTTGTATGTTACAAAGATCTGGAGAACTTCAAAAGTGCCTTCGAATTTGGAGAAAAGGCCCTACAGCGTTTAGAAAAACACCCTGGTCACCGGTACTACCTACCATTGCTGGAAACAATGATCTCTTTAGCATATGAGCTTGGGAGAGATTTCTTGTTTTTCCAAAAGAAGATGGAAGAGAGGAAGGCCAAGAAGCTTCCACAGAAAATGTTGACGCTGAAGGAACTGACAGTACAGGAATATGTGTAATGGGGGGAAGAAAGGGAGAGAAATATAACGCAGCTTTTGACAAGACAGGAACATTTTCCCAATAGAAAGATTTGAAAGATATTGGGAACTTAGAGGGGAAAAATATATGAGAAGACCAGTGGTGGGATTCATTTCTTTTTACTACCGGTTCTTGGTAGGTGTGGTGTGGCTTGGCGGGGGAAGGATATTGTAAAATCCCCATTCCTTCCCCACCCCACTAACCTGCTTTCCAGCTCCGTTCTCCTGTGCAGGGCAATCAAAGAAGACCCAGCCGATCAGCTGGGACTGAATGGGAGGCAGAGAATAGATGGGGGTGGAGCCAGTTAGAGGTGATATTTTCCAGTTGTCTGAACTACTCAAAATTTCTACTACTGATTCTATGGAACTGGTCAGAACCTGCTGAATACCACTTCTGGAGTGGACAGCTTAATATATGATTTGTTTGTGGAGAAAGCAAAATTTATCACTCATTCTTCTTATGATAAAATTCAGATATCACCCAGTGGAAACATTGCAAAGAGACCCAGAACTGTTTTTTTAAAAGTGTTCCCTTGGACATCATCTAATAACTGTGCGGAACTTGATGCTGACAGTTTCCAAAATTGGACTTTCCTTTCTTCCAGGACAAGTTGTGTTTGGACAATAGAGTGGAAATGAGAGACATCTCCAACTCTGGAGCTGAGAGCTACTGTCTCTATGTGTCTGTACCCTTATTGCAGAGATACCCTGCCTAAAAATCCAGGAATGTAAGTGGCCACTGGAAACTTGGGGTACAATCCCCCCAGAGTCCTTGCAAAAATTGCCCTCAGATTGTATATTTTTAATCTAACCGGAGGAGGAATAATGAAAGACACTAGGGGCAATCTTGTGAACTAAACTGAATTGAGCTCATATGATTCTAATCCCATTTAAGTGTTAAGTCAAATTAAATGAGGTTTAGGTTTGGATCTTGGCTTGGAAGATACTGTTTAAAGACCAAGGACAGAACTGTGTAAAGAAATTATGGTGGGCTCAGACATCAGGATGGTGCACCTCCATTATAGGTGCGTCCATTGTAGGATGGTGTACCTCCATTGTAGCCAATCACAGGTACAGACCTAAAAACTCTATGATAACCTTGCTTAAGATCCAGTCTGAATTGGTCACTGGGACCAGTCTTTGGAGATTTTGACTCATGCTGGAGCCCACCTTCAGGGAGTCCAAAGGCACAGAAGACAAAAACCTCTGGTCCCAGGGACCAACCCAGATTGGATCCTGCAAAATTATCCTGGGATAATGTTTAAAATTCTTTTGGGTGGATAAGAGAGATTTTTATGGCTTCATGTGTTCTATAGCAGTCCATGTGGTTAATTTACGATTTACCGAAACCCAGAAAATGTCCCCTATCAGCAAAGGAGTTAATTGTGTTGTGTGAACGCATAGACACCCTTGGTTATATCAGGGTAAGCAATAAAGGACCACCAGTGGTACAGTGGTTAGAGTGCAGTACTGCAGGCTACTTCTGCTGACTGTCAACTGCTGGCTGCCTGCAATTTGGTAGTTCGAATCTCACCAGGCTCAAGGTTGACTCAGCCTTCCATCTTTCCAAGGTGGGTCAAATGAGGACCCATATTGTTGGGGGCAAGAGGCTGACTCTGTAAACCGCTTAGAGAGGGCTGTAAAAGCACTGTAAAGCGGTTTATAAGTCTAAGGGCTATTGCTATTGCTAAGTATACTAATATAGAGATAAACTGTTCTCTTTTGATTAGATTGTTAGTTTGTGTGTTGACATTTCAGAAGCTTCCATGAGCCCTTGTAAAGAAACCAATCACGGGTGACAGACCCAAATGCAAATCCTATGCTATTTCATTTCAAAAGAGATAGGAGATGGCTAACATCTGCCTGATGCTTTATAGAAACCTCCAATGACACATTCGTGAGCATGTAACATCTGGGTGGAACAGTTTGAACAACCTCTGGGATCCGTGTTACAAGTTATTCATGTTTGAGCCCATTTTCACATCTGTTAAAATTACTGAGAATAGAGAAGTTTACCTTTGATGGTAAAGATGTTGAGAACATAGAGTGAATACTGTTAGATAAGAGGCACATACCAGAAATCCAAGAAGTCGAGAGTAACCCAAGACTCTAGGACAGTATTTTTTCCACCTTGGCAACTTTAACTCCCAGAATTCCCCAGCCAGCATAAATATATTTTCTAAATATAATTAGAAATTATGCCCATCCTTCTCAAGGTGAAGGCACCCCTGGGTTATCTGCTCTGAATGTCAGGCTGGCATATAGCAATAGCCCTTAGACTTATATACTGCTTCACAGTGCTTTACAGCCCTCTCTAAGTGGTTTACAGAGAGCCTATGGCCTCCAACAATTTAGGTCTTCCTTTTACTGACTTTGGAAGGAATGGAAGGCTTAGTCAACCTGGAGTTGATCAGGATTCAGCTCTGACTGGGTGGTGGGGAATGGGAGGATTTATATTCCTTGCAGACAGCTGCTCATTTGTGTTCTTTTTAAAGAGTCCTTGAAATCACTCGGAGGTTTGTTTGTGTCCTCAGGGTCACCTGAGTGGTGTAAATGGGTGTGGAGCCTTTTTGCAAATGACCAGCTGTCTTCAAGGAGTAAAAATCCTTCCTTTCCTCGCCATCTAGTCAGAGCTGAAGAAGCTTCTTGGATGAGAAGTGAAATGTCCTCAAAGAAAAACCAGAAAGTCCAGTTGCCTCTTGAAAAAAACACCTTCGGGACAACCATCACCTGGGTTGATGGAGAATCTCCAGAGACAAATCTCCGTCCTTCTATTACCAACCTCAGAAGGATGGAAGGTTGAGTCAACCTTGAGCCGATTATGAATTTATGGTGCCGCTAGATGGTGCTGCCACATTAAATGCCATCTGTAGTTCTAGGAGCCTGTCATAAAACCAGCCTCTTTCTTCTTTTTTTAAAAAAAGCTAAACTTTTTATTTTTCCCAAAAAAGAAAGAAAGAAAACAATTGGAATCGAGACCCGCGATTCAAAAAAAAAAAAAAACAGGCCATTTACCTTATTAAGGATTTAAATTTGAAAAAAAAAACTACACACCCCAACACAGTTCCACTGCAAGCTTTGAATTGAGGAATTTACCTTTCTAGTAATCCTTGAGGACAATTTAATATCTCCCTTTATCACGAGGCTGTATGAGCCAGGCTGGAGAGAGAGCTGAAAAGAAAAAAAAAAGAAAAAAACCTTGCAGACTTTTAAACCTGGTGAGTTCAAAGCTGAAGGCACAGCTGTGCTTCCTTCCTTGCAGTACCGTTTCCTCCTGATCAAAAGGAGGCAAAGTAAAACTTGAAACTCTTTAAAGAACTATCGGATAATGAGGGGAGGGGGAGAACAAAAATGAACTCTCTTTCTCTTTGCGTGATTCAGAGGACAGTTGAAATTCAGTGTATTTCCTAGCCGATTTTTTATTTTTTTATTTTTTTTGGCTGCGATGAGAAGTTGCCTCAGATTGTTCAGCCTCATTGAATGTTGAGAACCGAGAAAGTCAAGAAGGAGAAAGAGAAGGAAAGAGTGAGAGAAGGAAAGAGAAAGAGAGAGAGAGAGAGGAGAAAAGGAGAAGAAGAGAGAGGGAGGAGAAAAGGAGAAGAAGAGAGAGGGAGAAGGAGAGAGAGAGGAGAGAAAGAGAAGAAGAAAGAGAAGAGAGAGAAGGAGAGAGAGAGAGGACAGACAGAAAGAGAAGGAGAGAGGAGAGAAAGAGAAAGTGAGACAGTGAGAGAAGGAGAGAGAGAGGAAAGAAAGAGACAGAGACAGAGCTGGCCCGAACCGGTAGAATCCCACCCCTGGTCTAGATCCAAAACGTGTCCAACCTTGGCAACTTTTAAGACTTGTGGACTTCAACTCCCAGAATCCCCCAACCTCTCATGCTGGAGAATTCTGGGAGTCGAAGTCTACAAGTCTTAAAGTACGCCTGCTCCAGATAAAAGCAGCACCAATCATTCACAGCAGGGAGATTCAATCTGCACTTGACTGACCTTTTTTGACGAAACAAGGCCAGGCCTGGTTAATATGTGGAGGGAAAAACTGCAGAAACTAACAGGGTCATATTGGGAAATCCAGATAAATCCCAGCAGGCATTGACAAACCACTTCTAAAATGAGATGAAGTCAACTTCAGGGATGTGGCTATATACAGTCACCAGAAACCAAGATTGATTAGAAGGGGAAAGGGTATTTTTTTTATTATTATTATTCTCATGCACTGAGGCCAGGTTCATAAGTCACTCTTATGCCATGAGTATGATGCAATTGGCCGACTTTACATGCAATGCTAATGGCGCACTAAACCACAGTGGCTGAACCTACAAAGCAAGCCACATTATTGGGGTGGTGCAATGTGGAAACTTATCTTGGCGTTTTCTTTGATCCAGCATGTTATTGCTTATTGTTTTATGTCCCAACAACATTTCCATGGGAGAACCTCTTACTGGAATCTGACAGGCTTCCACACCCAAACCATTCCTGGCTCCAAGCTGAAGAAGATGCAGAAGCTACTATGGAATGTATGGGTTTGGGGTTGGTTCCCCTAGCTTTTAGCTGGGTCCACCTTCCCTTTATACGGCCTTCTGGGAGACATCAGCTTCATTGTCCAAGGCTGCTTGGAATCCAGTCTTAGGAAAAAAATAAAATTGGGAGACCTCAACCCTGCAGCATCTTTGATATCCAAGGATGTTAAACGAAGACCTAGGATCTCTACAGATGGTTTCAGCTGCTATGCTCGCATGAAATGACAACCCACAAATAAGCTTCTTATTCCTTCCACCCATTGCATCGGCAGTCCTTGGTAGATGACACCCAGAGTTGGCCTCTCCTGATACAGATGAAGAGTAGGAAGGGACCTTGGAGGTCATCCAGTCTGACCCCTCTGCCTGAGCCGACCCTGTACCACTTCTGACATATGGCAGTCCAGTCTCTTTCTGAAAGCTTCCAGTGATGAAATTCCCACAACTTCCGAATGCAACTTCCGTTCCATGGGTTGATTGTTCTCACTGTCAGAAAGTATCTCTTTATTTCTTCTTCTCTCCTTGATCAGTTTCCATCCATAATTCCTTGTCTGGCCTTCAAGTGCTTTGGAAAATAGCTTGACCCCTTCCTCCTCTCTGTGGCAGCCCCTACAATATTGGAACATGGTTATCATGTCTCCTCTGGTCCTTCTCTTCACTAGACTAGCCAGGCCCAGTTCCTGCAACCGTTCTTCGTATGTTTTAGCCTCCAGTCTCCTCATCAGCCTGGTTGCTCTTTTCTGCACATTTTCTAGAGTCTCAACATCTTTTTTATAGTGTGGTGCCCAAAACTGGATGCAGTGCTCTAGGTGTGGTCTTACTAAGGCTTCATAGAGTGGTATTAGTACCTCCCTTGGTCTTGATTGTATCCTGATTGATGGACCCAGTGGTGGGATTCAATTTTTTTTTACTACCGGTTCCGTGGGTGTGGCTTGGTGGGCGTGGCAGGGGAAGGATACTGCAAAATCTCCATTCCCTCCCCACCCCGCTAACCTGCTTTCCAGCTCTGTTCTCCTGTGCAGGGCAACCAAAGAAGACCCAGCCAATCAGCTAGGACTCAATGGGAGGCAGAGAATAGAAGCGGGTGGGGCCAGTCAGAGGCGGGATTTGCCGGTTCTCCAAACTACTCAAAATTTCTGCTACTGGTTCTCCAGAACCGGTCAGAACCTGCTGAATATACCACCTCTGGATGGACCTGAAGAGATGGATAAGGATGGGTAGATGTAGGAAGAAGAGGGGAGAAGATCCCTCAAATCACCTGGTTTTATACCACGATTAATTTTGCACAACGAAAAGAAAGAAACTCAACTTTTCCTCAAAGGAAGAACACCGTGGAGCTTTAGTCTCCCAGGAGCCCAATCTCGCGTGCCAATCTTGTCTCCTTATTTTGTTTTTCAGCCATCTCCCCACTTACATCTTCCAATTCCCTCGAAACCCACCTCCCAAGTTTTCTTTTCTCCCCCTTCTGGCTCTCGTTGATCACCTGCCCTTCCCGTTGATGTATTCCTGTTTGCCTGTTTCAAAAAATAATTTAAAAATAAAAAACCCAAAGGAGAAAGCAGGAGGGGGAAGGAAAACCAAGCCAAGCTGGAGCAGTTGGATCTGTTGCCGCATCTACAGTCCTTTAATATGTTACAAGCAAATCTGGCAACTTTCAATCCCGTTTCTTCCTTTGAAACACGCCTCAGTCTGTCTTTCCCGGTTTCTACTTAGCAGATCTTCATAGGGTTTTTAATACTCTTTCTCCTTTTGCCGTGATCAAAGGAATCAGCTCTCCGTTTGCTTGTTCCTCTGATAAGTGATAAAAGGTGGCACTGAGACTAATGAGAACTGTCTCCAGCCTTCTTAATAAAACCCCTGTAGAAAAAAGTAAGAAGAAGGAGAAGGAGAGGGGAGCGAGAAAGCACAATGCACCATCGAATCTTTTAAGGGAAGAAGGTTGGGTGGGAGGGAGAGAGAGAGAGAGAAAGAAAACACTAGGTCACAAAAGCTGTGTAGGCCATCAAGTATTGGAGGGCGCTGGTTTTGCCAGGAGAAATGAAAGCAGCAGGACAATAGCAGAAGTATCTCCAATCCAAAAGTCCCGTCATAGATTCCCCAAACTCTACAGCTCCTTCAGACGCCTTCATGAAGCTTCAGATTGCTCAAGATCCTCCGACACTGCGAAAATTAAAAAAAAATGGCTTTAATAGCACCCCGAATAACAATAATATTGGATAGTCTCATCAACTTTTGAGGGGGTCGATGTTGAGCAGTTGAGGAACCCTGATCTAGAAGGTGAACCAACCAACCAACCGGGTAGATGTAGCCTTGGCCAAATTATTCTTGAGGATGTCATAGTTGTGTATGGTTTTTATTTTACGGAACGTTCCACAGGCGACTTTTATTAGGAAAGCGACCAGGGTTAATAGCAGAAAGGAGATGTTACTCCAGTCCAGAAGTCCTATCAGGAGTCCCCAAACTTTTCTACTCCTTCAGACCTCCACACTACTCTCTTCTAGCATTGATGATGTTGCCTAGTTTGGGTAATGAAATGTCTGCAAGAAAACAACCAAGCTCACAGAGCAGGACCTCATACTCTCTGTGATGACCCAGGGTGGGATACAAAATAAACACAGTCACAAAAACAGGTGAAGCCCCCTTTTATTCCTTCACTTTGCTTCAAAGCTCCAAATATCCTTGACTGGAGACAGAAAACTCCCACACAAGCAGTTACGAAAAGGAGGAAATGCCATTTAAACTAAAACTGCCTATAAATTATAAAGAGTAAAAACAACACAAATCACACTGAAGTAATTAAGAAAACCAGGCAAGATAAGGGCTTGAAGACTTCCACAGATATCAGAACGCACACTGGGAAGGATGCCAAACTCAGAGAGGAATGACAGATTAGAGAAATTTCCACACTTTGTTTCCAGCACTGGCCCATACACGTATCCGTCCTTTTAACCAATTCTCACAGCTGCAGCCCATGAAGGGGATCAAGGCCCTTTCTTCCCCAGTAGACCATGCCATTCACGTATCTCCCTTATCCTCTCCTCGTATTATGCTCTAGGATGGAGAGGGGATGGGCCTGGGTCATCCTCTGACTGCCCAGCAGACCTCTGCCCCTCCCCAGCCTCCTCCACAACCTCCGGTGCCACACTTCCACTCCCTGTCGGCTGTTCCTCCCCTCCCTCGGAGTCAGTCTCCAACAGGGGCATGGCACTCTCTTGTCCTGGACTATAATATTCTGAGTTCCCACTAGATGGCAGAAAAGAGACTCCAGACACACCAACCCTCTGCTGCCACCTGTAGCCACCTGTGATTTTCACAGCACACATCTAGAAGCTTCGTTCCCTGCCCCACCCCCCACCCCATGCCATAAAGAACTCCTTCAGTGGATTTCCTCCATTCTAATTGCCAAAAAAAGGAGAAAAAAAGCCTTTTCACAAAATAGACTTTCAAAGGATATATTACGTAGAAATCCATCCCTCCCAAACTTAATAGGGTGCAGAGAAGGACTTGAAGCAATTTGGAGCAAGAAGAACCATTAGATATTTTAAGCTCATTATAACAAGCACAGCTTTTGTATTAAATGTGGGGGATTTTTTATAAGGAAACCTATTAGAGTAGCAGAAAAGAGTAAATGACTAAGGATTGGGAACAGATGTAAGGGGAAAGAAACCTCAGACCATAGCTAGATTTAATGCTTTCATTTTCCCAACCAGCTTGGAAATAAGAGCAGAGCCTTCCGTCCAAATTTCAGCATAAAGCACTTAATTTTGTAAACTTCAAATACAGGGCTGGAAAATATATATATATATATAGGCGCAGTCCTTATCTAAAGATCATATACATTCCTTCTGAAGCTCTGTTATTGTTCTCTACATTCATTCACATGTCCCCCTTAACCAAAGCTGTGATTCTCTCACTTGGCTGCATAAGTATCCCTCCCCGCAAAATAATGCTTGTCTTAGGTGAATCACGACGGTGATTTAGTAACATAGTTGTTAAGTGAATCTGGCTTCCCCGTTGAGTTGGCTTGTCAGAAGGTCAACAAAAGGGACGCTGCCACCGTCATAAATACGAATCATTTGCCGAGCATCTGGGTTTTGATCATGTGCAACGGTTGTAAGCATGGAAAATAGCCATAGGTCACTTTTTTTCAGTGCCGTTGTAATTTTGAACAGTCACTAAATCAGAGGTGGGATTCAGCCGGTTCTGGCCAGTTCTGGAGAACCGGGAGCAGAAATTTTGAGTAGTTCGGAGAATCGGCAAATCCCACCTCTGACTGGCCTCACCCCCATCTATCCTCTGCCTCCCATTGAGTCCCAGCTGATCGGCTGGATCTTCTTTGGTTGCCCTGCACAGGAGAACGGATCTGGAAAGCAGGTTAGTGGAGTGGGGAGGGAAGGGGGATTTTGCAGTATCCTCCCCCTGCCACGCCCACCAAGCCACACCAATAGAACTGGTAGTAAAAAAAAATTGAATCCCACCACTGGACTCCAAAGGGTCTCCAAGTTCTGATATCAACCTGGAGAAAAGTGGAATTTGGGGGGGTGGAATTGCATAGGGATTGTAGGATGAATTTCAGCGAACTAGTTAAACTTAGTCACAGACATTAATTAAGAGCATACCCAAGAACGTGCCTGAGAAACCAAGTTCTGGAAAAGCATTTCTGGAGGTAAGGTTACACATTGATCCCTGAGTGATAATGGGATAACGCTCCATGTTTGCTGGTAGTTGCTGGTAAGTGATAAGATGGCTTTTGAACCTGAAAAAAAAAACCTAACATGCCAGAAGCAAAACAAGACAGCTAATCAGTTCCAGACAAAGGTTGTTTTCTTTCTTCTTTTTTTCCCCTAGGCCAGGTGAGGAACATTTAATCGCAACGCAAAGAGCAATTTGAGCCATTCCAGGGGAGCATGGGGCTGTCCCAGACTAAGCACTGCAGCCTCCTTCAAAGAACCAACAAAATAGCTCAGATTCGCCAGCCTCGTGGTGGCCCTCAAACTTTCTACGCCATAAAGAGGGCCTGTTTAGTCTCATGGTTAAGGCACCAGGCTAGAAAGCAGCAAACCAGGAGTTCAAATCCCACCTAAGCGATGGAAGCTGGCTGGGTGACCTTGGTCCAATCACCAGGAGATGGTGAGTTCTAGTTCTGCCTTAAGCATAAAAGCCAGCTTTGGGCCAATCACCAGGACACCATGTGTTCAAGTCCCGTTGGGTGACTTGGGGCTTGGGGACAGCAGGTGATATGCTTTTCACCAGTCACCAAGTATTGTCACCAGAGGGACAGGAGTTTATTGGGGTTTTATTTTTGTATGCTGCCTGGAGTCACTCTGAATGAATTGTGTGGCTGTATAAATTTCCTTAATAAATAAATCACCCAACCCAACCCAACTCAACCCAACCCAACCCAACCCAACCCCAATGTCTGGGTTCCTAGGAAAACACCAGGCTGAAAGGTGACTATTCTTGTGGCGCACAAAGTAATGTCTTGCGCACCATCAGGCAGTGTGGTTGGCCTTATGGTGGCATGTTCTCAACCATGGTTAAGCCAAAGAGCAATAATTACGCTCACTTCACTTCCGGTTAAGTGTTTCAGAAATACACAGCAAATCGTGACAATGTTCACAACTGTTTATTCTTTATTTTGTTCACAATATCCCTATCCAAGTAAGTATGGGCACATAAAAATACACCCATTCTCACATGATTAGAACACAGAAACCAAGCCAGGATGCATCTTATAATGCAACTGATCAAATTTAAAGAACGGGTTCATAATGTCTACGATAACCTTGAAATGGATTGTTGGAAGAAATGTCCATCTGGGCTTAGTTCCAAGTGAGGAGACACTGGAAGAAAAGGTGAGAGATGCTGAGAGTGTCTGGGTTTTATAGCCTCTCCGGCTTTGAACTTCCTGGGTCACAGGAAGTGTATTCTGATTGGTTGCTGTCAGAGGTCATAGCTAGCTTTGTAGGTTGTCTGTGTGCTAAGTTTTGTTGAAACTTGGTGGGTGGTGCGATGAAGGACAACTGAATGGCTCTGCTTGAAGGATGTAGATCTTTGTTATGTAGAATAGGCTGCCCCAGGCCTTTATGGCCCATTAACAAAAGTGGGGGGGCAGGGCTGAGTTTCCACCTCTCTGAGTTTCTACTTCTCTTTTAGGGGAAATATTCTACCTTTTTAGTATATTTAAAATACTTCATTTTTCTAGGAGAGGGGTTGGTTTTGACTTCAAACAGGAATTACACATGGGATCCTACTTCTCCATTTACTTAACAAAACTGGTGTCTTGCAACAGTAGCTATGTTAACATCCTGTTTCATAGTATGGTCAGGATCTAATCACTGAACATTGTAGATTACAGCTAAGTGAACTGTGTGAACTCAGGCAAGGATTGTGTATTAAATATACCCTGATTCCACACCTTGGTTGTGAACCCAGCCTAAATCACTCAATGGCTAGATTCCTACAGCCTATTAAGCCAAAAGAAGCCACATTATGTGCAGTCTGGAGGCATGTCCTTTGTGTGATACCTTTCTGATTTCAGGGTAAACCCTGACTCCAATCTAATGCTATTTAAATGCTCTTGGAAAGCCTTATTTCAACTGTCACGCAATAAACCTTGCTGGATTTTTTTTAAAAAAAAGCCAGAAGAAAAATAACTGTCAAAATAATCATATTAATAAAACCGCTCCTGCTCCAGTGACAGCTTGAAAACACAAGCAGAACCTCATGCCATGTCTAAGCTATCAAGAACGTGGTAACGCCTGGAGAACTGGCAGATGCCAGTTTCAGTTTGTTTGGAAACAACGAACAGGCTTGGTTGAAAGGCAAGAGTTGAATTTAGTGCCTTGTCAGGCAGAAACTCAGCAGAACTGGAAGGAAAACCAAGAGGTAGTTCCCAGAGACCTGTCAGGGGGAAAGGGCGAGAGCAGTGACGGGGATAATCGTGACAAGAACAGAACACAACTGTCTACTTTTTACCTAGATCTGGGATCTCCAACGGATTATTGCAAACAGCTCTATAAACTCCAGTGCCTTGGAGAGCTAAGTTATGGTCAGATGCTGGCATCCATCAAATAGACCTGACTGAGAGAGAAAGAGTCGGTTTAAGTCAGGGTTGTCAAACTCAGTTTCATTGAGGGCCACATCAGGGTTGTGTTTGATCTCGGGGAGGGCGGGGGGGAGCATGGGCAGGGTGGGCATGGCCAACTCGATGTCACTCATTGAAGCTCCGTTTTCGACTGTGATGGCCTCCTGCAGCCTCTGCCAGTGAAAACGCACTCAGCCCTCCCAAGCTCCATTTTCACTGGCAGAGGGCTGCAGGAGGCCATCGTGGCTGAAAACAGAGCTCGGGAGATGTATGCATGGCCTTCCCAAGCTCCGTTTTCACTGGCAGAGGGCTGCAGGAGGCCATTGTGGCTGAAAATGGACCTGACCACGGAGATGTCTTTGGACAGCGCTGGCTCTTCGGCTTTTTAACCGAGATGAGCACTGCCCCCTAGAACCGGAAACAACTAGCATGTATATGCAAGGGGAACCTTTCCCTTCCCCTTTTACTAGCCCTACCCATAATGCCCCTAATTTAAACAGGAAAGGGGGGAAAAAAGAGCTGCGGATGTCAGATGCGAGAATTGGGGCACAGTCCACATCTGGTTTTTCTGCTGCAAAAGCCAAGTGGGAGGTTGATCATCGTAACCCGTTGAGGTTTATCGATGGCTTGGCACCCAGGGGCACCAATAAGTGCTGTCCGGAGGTGCCCTAAGCCCAAAAGAAACCACATTATAATGAGTGCAATGTGTGAACTCAATCCGGGAGGGACTAGTCCAAAGTCTCCTGGGTGGGCTTTATGGTTAGCTGGATATTTAATCTCCAAGGCCTAGCCATGAACCCTAACCACAATGAAATGCTGGCACCAGCCAGTTCTCCTCTTTAAACCACACTTGTTCTTTCTACAAGAGATCTGGGTTGAAAGAAGCAGCGAGTTTAATGAGTGGGCCATCACTCCTTTGCAAATGAACGTTTTATTTCCACTCTAGTGTCTTTCCACAGCAATTCTGTCTGTTTAATCTTCTGAAGCACCACCAATAAATACTGGATGGGCTTTCACTTCATCATTATTATTTTTTTTTAAATAAAGCATCTCAACTGAATGTTTTTTTGCCCTTGTCACTCCTTTCACAAGGAATCTGGGCTAGTGTTCCAGCGTTCTTTTAAAAAGGAAAAAAAAGGAAGGCTTTTTTTTTTTTTTAGAAAGATCTGTTTTCATCCCTGAGCCTGCCAGTTCTGAGCAACTATTTCCCCAAACTGCATTTTTTCCAAAACAAATTTCCATCTGTTGTTAGAACACTGTTCAACTACACAAGATTCCTTTCCAGGTGACAAAAAAACAACCCATACCTACAGCACAGTGTGTAGTCTTGCTCTTCACAAATGGAAGGAAGGAAGGAAGGAAGGAAGGAAGGAAGGAAGGAAGGAAGGA